>JXCR01141776.1:0-76361 GCA_002079205.1 Phalaenopsis hybrid cultivar | reverse complement strand
CAAGGTGTTTGAAATGGGTTTTTGATCAATTTTGGGTATTTTAGCCAAATTTGGGAATATTAGCCAAATTTGGGTCCCAAGGGCAGTTAGGTAATGTGGAGGTGCCTAGGGGCAAAATATCAAGTTAGGCATTTCACATAGAATTGGATAAATATCCATTCTAAATGAACCATGGATTAATGTATTGTGAAGATATGGTGTACCCTAGTTCAAAGTCAACACCCAGGGTCGACCCTAAAGCCAAGTAATCCTACAGGGACTTTTCTTGAATTCTCTTATAATGATCTTACCTACTAAATGCTAGATGTTAAGATCAATATGTGGAATTTCAAGTTGAGTAAAAAGAAGAGTTTTGAATTTCTAATGGTGGGGTACCTCTTCTAATTTTCTAAGACTAGTTAATAGGAAAGTCCTATGGCTAGACCTAGGCTACTAAAGAAGTTTTCTAGACCTCAATCAAAAGTGAGGTCAACAATGTTTTACAATATATTTTAACAATTCAATTTGCCAGATTAAAAAGTAAATTAAGAGCGGAGTTGAAAAACCATCACAATTTATAATTAAAAATTATTCTAGCATGCATCCCAATATCCTAAACATGAATCCTACTCATTGCAAAAGAAAAGTAAAAGGAAAATAATGACATAATTTTCTCATGCCACTATTTCCAAAAAAAGAAGAAAGAGTAAGAGAAACACATCACAAAGCACGAAGAAAACACAATGAAAAACTTCATTAAATCAAAGCAAATCTACTAGATAAGTGTTTACAAAATCATAAGATAATCAAGAACACATTACTTAGCTTTTTCTCCTTGAAAGAAAGATGAAAATCTCTCCCACAAACTCTCCCACTAATTCATGCAATGCTAGAACATTCCCTTACATATTCTCTCAAAATATCCTCACCAATCTCTCCAGAAAGGTAGAAATCTACATTTATACTCCTATTCTAAGATCTCTAAACATTCTCCACATTTTCTCACACACACACACACCACACACACACCTTTTTTAACATAAAAGCACTCTAAGAGATGGATTTCCCAAAAGACGCCTCAAGAAACCCTCCAAAAAGCATCCAAATACATTGAATCTTCTAAAAATTCGCCCAACACCGCCTCAAAGCTATCCCGGGCGCTATTACCGCCATTTTGGGTGCTGTCGGTGCCATTTTGGGGTCATTTTTTGCTCTCTCGCACTGCCAGTGCTGGCTCTGGCACTGTCGGCGCCTACCCTACGCAGCTTCACCATTTTGCTTTGTTTCGCTCCGTTTTAGCTCTATTTTGCTCTATTTTAGTTGCGTTGCGTTCCTAATAGATAGACCTACAAAATAAGCAAAAAAAAAACCTTTATTTAAAGTTTAATTTCATTCGAAAATGTGTGAGAAGTGTAAATGAGATTAAGCATAAAAAGACATACCAAAATGTGCCAAGACAAAATTTTCTTTCTTGCTTGTTTTTGCTCCAAATTGCATCGTTTTTTCTTCTTTTTCTCCAAAACTCCATTTTCTGTACCTGAAGCCAAAAATATACAAAATATCTTCCTTTAAAGTACAATATCATTGAAAATCACCAAATATAGGCATTAAGAACATATAAAAATTTGAACATTTTTTAGGCTTATCAAAATCCCCCAAACTTAACTTTTACTTGTCCTCAATTAACCCTTTTACTACATAAAAATAAGACTTAGGATAGAGATTAACTTATAAACTTCTATACTTTAGTTTAATAAATAAATTAGTAAAATTTAGGAAAAATCTTTAATAACTTAGATTCAAACTCTAAGTTTAAGAATACTTAGCAGTGAAATTTAAGATTTCAGAATCTCTATTCATTTCAGGAAGAATTGTAATTCGTCATTTCAAGGATACTTAGAACATTCATATGAAAAAGAACTTCATGAAAACTTTACTAGTGATGCTACTAATACTCTAATACAAGTTTAGAAAATGTAAAAAACCTTTTCTTTAACTTGATTCAAGTGAAGCCAATTTTTTATTAAGCATCTCCTCAAGCTTCTCCTCACTCATTTTTCTTTTCTTTTTCTCTTTTTTTTCTTTTTCTTTTTATTTTGTTCTATTTTTTTTCAAGTGAGGATTACTATATTTGGATAACCTTTAATAATTTTGAACTTCACTATCCTCTTCTTAAAGTCAAAACACCTTACCTTTCTTCACTTTATAAATTCATATTAGTTTATGATTTTTCGTAAAATTTTATTCATTTCTTTTTACATGAAACTCCAAAATTCTTAATACTTTAAGAATATAATTTCCTTTACTTTTAAATAGAAAAATATAATCTTATTTTTTCATACCAAATATCTTTAACTTTAGAATTAATCTTGATTATTAAAAACTTTTACTTAAATTTATCATAATATTTACAAACATAAATATAATCATTTAAAGTTAAACTTCAATATCCAAGTTCATGTTAAATTAAATTTAAAAATATAGTTAATTGGGGACAAATAAAATTTAGTTTACTTCTTTTAAAAGAAAATTTTATTTTTCCCCCAAACTTGCATTTTTAAATATTTTACACTTAATTCCATAAAATGTAACAAGAAGAAAAAGTAAAAGTTGAATCTACTGACTACTACAACATCCTATCAAATTTATATATATTCATAATCAGGATAGAATGACTGCAGGAGAAAGTAAATCTAGCCTAAAACATGCTTGCAATAATATTAAACTAACAGAAAGTAAATTAACTTTAAAATCTATTTTTCTTCCTACCCCAAAACTTGATTTTTAACATGTGTAGCATTTAGTGCAGAAAATATGAGTAGGAAGAAAAACAGTTTAGAAATTCTGTCTACCACAAATGTCTATCAAAAATATTAACAGTTATTTATTAGTATAGAAAACATGTTGTAGAAAGTAAATCTAAATTAAACATGTCAGAATGAAATTAATTAAATAAAAGTCTAACAAGCATAACTTGTATCAACATTAAAATATAAAAATGTTCTTCAAATCTTATAAAATTGTAACACAAAAACAAACAAACAAACAAGATAAATGAGGTCAATTCTTCCTCCATCTCATTGCATCTTACTAACTTACTTCCAATTTCTAACAGAATCACTACACAGATATATTGGGTATTTATAAATGAATTTATAGATTCTAATCCCTAAGATAAGATTATCCCTGATATATTGGTTCTCGAAGAACAACCCAGGTATCACCATATCCCATTAATTAAGCACCTTTAACAGTTATAAGGATAGTGTATTATCATCCACATGTTAATCATCAAATAGGTTTGCGACTTCTATCGAATGAAATCAATGTTAGAGAAAGGAAGTAACAAAATTGAGATGGAACTGTCATTGTTATAATTCATGGTGTCTCTTATAAAACTCAAGTCCGGGTGAGACACGAGTTGTAGTGGACTCATCGATCCAACTACTACAAGAGAACATACAAGCCTAACCATAATAAGAAGTTAATAAATCACCTCCCTCATCACACACAAAAAGCAAATTAAACCACTAACAATCCAAACATCTACCAATCATCAATCAAACTGATCAATCAACACTAAAGAAAACATAATACAACACTAACAATCATAACTCTCAAGGACACTAAATCAAAATACACTGATAACTATGGGTTGTATCCCATAAAGCGCTTGGTTTAACGTTGCTAGCCCGACAAATGATTCCACCTGGATCAAAATTCTAATTAAGTAATCTTTAATCATTCGCCCAATATTCTCTAGATCCAGGGATTCCTACAAAATCCTCAAATTTAAATTTTTCTTTTAGCTCTTCCTTTTTAGATTGATTCACATCCTTTTTCCTCATATTTCTTTCTAGATCCAATATTCTTTCAGTAATTTTCTCAGATTTCATATTAATATCATCCTTGAAATTTATAAGAAATGGATCATTATTTGATACTTCATGATCTCCCAACTTTTGGATCGGATTCTCTCTAGATAATTTAGATTCTGAATCAAATTCTTCTAGGTTACTCTTGTCTCTCAGGTTATCTTCTAATTCTTCCCCTTAGTACTGAGTAAATGGTGGATGTGGTCTTTCTATATATCTTTCTAATTCCTCAGAAATTTCTTCCATTGGTCTTTCAATATCTTTATCCTCATCTCTCAACTTAAATTTCTTTTGAAACATACCCTTGAATTCTCTTCTAAATATTAGTTCAATAACTTTATATTGCTCATCATTCATCTCTTTAGAATTTATCTTAGGGTCACTAGGAAAAATCTCTGGGGGGTTAACTGTTAATTGCATTAATAATATGTCCCAACATCAGAATCTCATTCATTTTTCCTGTATACCACGGAATATGCCATTTAGTGACTTTGAATAACTCTTTCATAGGAGATCTTTTATTGATTTCATCATTTAATTCAGGTTCATCTTATGATTAAGTCGAATATGAAGATATAAAGACTACTGATGTATATGAACTCTCTAAATAGGGAGGCTTTAAAATTATATGGGGTATATTCATTTTAAATTCATGAGATTTTTCAATAGATAGAATTAAAAGTTTACTATTTTTGGTAATATCCATCATTTCACACCACTTCTGAACATACATACAGTCTTGTTTAAACAACATTTTAAACTCATCATGAAAGTCCATTTCGGTCTCATCTTTTAACTTACTCTCACAATTTTTTTTTAAAATGATCTTTATTTAGATAATCAATTTCATTCATCCAAAACAATAATTATATTTTCTCTCAGTTGGATACTTCATAGTCTTTAAACATCAAAAGTGACTCCTTGGTCATTAATATTCATAGTCAACTTTCCTTTTTGAACATCTATCATAGCTTGTCCAGTAACAAGAAAAGGTCTTCCCAAAATAATGAGATATTCTTTATCTTCTTTCATATCTAATACAATAAAGTCCATAGGAAAGATAAATTTATCCACTTTAACAAACACGTCTTCTATAACCCCTTTTAGATAAATGATAGATCAATTAGCTAACTAAAGGGTTATAGTAGTGGGAGAAATATTGGCTAAACCTAATCTTTTAAATATAGATAGAGGTATCACATTAATGCTCGATCCTAAATCACATAAAGCTTTTCCACAAAATCTTTCTCCAAATACAAAGGAATTGTTAAGCTAGAAGGATCTTTAAGTTTCTTAGGAAGCTTTTTCTGAAATATAGCATTGCACTCCTCACTTAATGCAATTGTCTCATAATCCCCAAATTTCTTTTCCTTATTTAATATCTCCTTCATAAAATTTGCATAACTTGGCATATGTTTCAAAGCTTCAGCGAAAGGGATATTTATCATTAACTTCTTAAGTATGTCCATGAAATTTAAAAATTGTTTATCCAACTCATGTTGTCTAAGTCTTTGAGGAATTGGAGGTGGTGGTCTCTGTAAATTGAATTTAGTTGGAGATATTATTTTTTTCGGATCCTTAGAAGCATGTTCTTTGGGTCTTTTATTTTTCTTTGTTTCTCTCACAACTCCTATCTCTCTTCCACGTGTTAATTGAACAGCTTTGATTTGTTCATTATTGTTATCTTTAGGGTTGATCTCAGTGTTACTAGGAATTGTTCCTTTGGGTCAATTGCTAAGTGAATTAGCAATTTGTCCAAGTTGATTCTCTATGTTTCTAATTGTTGCATTTTGACTTTGCAACTGGTTTCCCATTTGCAATACCACTTCTTTTATAGACATATTTTTATCCTCAAATTGTTGATCATTGTTAGAGTATGGTGGATATGAAGGTCTATAGTTTGTGCTCCCTTGATTATTCCAACTTCCATTAGGATTTGCATGATTATTTTCCCATTATTGGTTTCCACTCCTAGTAGTGTGATTACGGTTAAAATTAGGATGATTCTTCTAACCTAGGTTGTAAAAGTTAGAATATGATTTTTTATGGTATTTAAAGTCTCATATGATAAGTTAGAATCAATCATATGCTCTAATAAACTTTCCTCGCTTATTGGAGTAAATTAAGGCTGGTTCATTCCAAATTGGTCCAACTTTCTTGATATTGCAGCAACCTGAGATGCAAGAATTTTAATGCATCTGTATCATGAACACTGTCTACATTTTTTTTTATTTACCCTTATAGAGGGCCATTGAAATTCATTTGTAGTCATTTCTTCAATTAACACATATGCTTCATTAAATGGTTTTGACAATAATGATCCACCAACAGTAGCGTCAATTATAAACCTAAGGGATTCTACTAACCCATTATAAGAAGTTTGAATGATTAACCAATTGGGCATAGCATGGTGTGGACACTTTCTTAGGAGTTCCTTAAATCTTTCTCCGGCTTCAATATTGATTCCCCTTCATACTGACAAAATGAGATAATATTGTTTCTAAGTTTAGTAGTCCTTGAAGCTAGAAAATACTTAGCTATGAATTTTTGAGTTAACTCCTCCAAATTTTTAATAGAGTCGGGTGCTAATGAGTATAACCACATTTTAGCCTTATCCCTTAGTGAGAAAGGAAAAAGCCTTAGTCTAACAGCATCGTCTGACATGCCATTTTAACAAAATGTAGCACAAAGTTCTAGAAAATTGGATAAGTGTAAATAGGCATCCTCTGAAGGAGTTCCCCCAAACTGGTTATTCTGCGCCAGTCGGATAATATCAAGATTTATTTCAAATGAGTCAGCTTCTACAACAGGGGTTTGTATACTTGAGTGAATTTCATGTGTTGTATGATTTATATAATCCCTCAAAGATTTATGTTGATTTTCCAAGTTATTATTTTGAATATTTTCCTTTTTTATTTCTAGTTCTACAAGTTCTTTTTGTTTTTTGATTTTTTTCTTTTTTTAACACAGGATCATAAGGCACAAGTCCTGCATATGCTTTAATTCGCATACGCAATAAAACAAACAAAACATAAACAATTAAACAAACAAAATAAAAAATATATTCAACACAACAAAACATTTTCACAAACAACTTGTTTTTACACAAAAAGTTTTTTTTCACAACACTTTTTCATACAAAAAATACTTTTCACACTAAAACACTTTTTACGACGCTACAGTTTTCCAAGTCTAAGCCTAATTACTTCAACTAAAATTCTCATAAAGTTCTTACCAAGGCTTCTCCGACAACAGTGCCAAAAAGTTGATGCGACATTTTTATATGCTTAATTTTATATATTCTATATAGTCACAATGATATAAATGCAAATATATGTATCGCTCAAGTAATATACGAATTTCTGATTAATCCCCGAATATCAATCCCAAGAAGAAGCGAGAAAAAATGTCCTTAGTCAAATTCCAGTCTACTATTCTTAGTCCTTAGTTTGGAATGTCGATTAAAATAGTGATTTATCTAGCAACTACTCCTAAATGCAATTGTTAAATGCAAGGATAGTAACTATTCCTAAATGTAAATATTAATTCTAAAGATAACCCTTTTTGGATGATTTGGTTTGGAGAACTTTTAGATGTTAAAAACTACTATTCTTATTTAGTGAATTAGATAAAGTAAAGGAATGAGATACATTAAATAATGTATGTGCCAAATAGGAGCAGTTTTAATTCTCTACCCTGATTTGGTGTTATAGAAAATCATAACTAATCTTAGGTTTAGTCCCTAAATCCATGGCTAGGCTAGGAGAATAATGGCTCCCACTCTAAAGCTCCCACTTCCCTTCCCTTGAAGGCTAACTCTCGCTGTATTTTTTAAACACTAAGATTGAATTGGGGATTTTTAGTCTGCGACCTTAGAAATCTCCAATTCTACGCCCAACAAAGTATATTTTCCTATTTATTTGCACTTAATCCCATGAATGAAATACTCCTTCATGAACTTAAATGTGATTCTCACTGTGTTGTAGAACTCATACACCATTTCCTGGATCATATGTTTCACAACATATTTTAATAATTCAATTTTCTATATTGAAAGGTAAATTAAGAGAGGAGTTGAAAAATCATCACAATTTATAATTAAAACTTCTTATAGCGTGCATCCCAATATCCTAAACATGAAACTTACTCATGCAAAAGAAAAGTAAAAGGAAAATAATGGCATAATCTTCTCATGCCACTATTTCCAAAAAAAGAAGAAAGAGTAAGAGAAACACATCACAAAGCACGAAGAAAACACAACAAAAAACTTCATTAAATCAAAGGAAATCCAGTAGATAAGTGTTTACAAAATCATAAAATAATGAAGAATACATTATTAGCTTTTCCCCTTCAAAAAAAGACAAAAATCTCTCCCATAAAGTCTCATTCTGATCCATGCAATGTTAGAACTTTCCCTTACATATTCTCTCAAAATCTCCTCACCAATCTCTCCAAAAAAGGTATAAATCTACATTTCTACTCCTATTCTAAGATCTCTAAACATTCTCTACATTTTCTCACTCACACACACCACAAAAAACACCTTTTTATGACATAAAAGCACTCTATTATAGTGTAGTGATAGATTTCCCAAGAGATGTCTAATCTTCTAGAAACTCGCCCAACACCGCCTCCAAACCGTCCCGGGCGCTGTCGCCGCCGTTTTGGGCGCTATCGACACTATTTTGGCGTCATTTTCTGCTCTCTGGCACTGGTGCTGTTGGTGCCCACCTTGCATAGCTCTACCATTTTGCTTCGTTTGACTTCGTTTTAGCTCAGTTTTGCTTCGTTTCAATTGCGTTACATTCCTAACAGATAAACTAACAAACTAAGCATAAAAACAACTCTTCTTTAAAATGTAATTTCATTCAAAAAAGTGTGAGAAGTGTAATTGAGATTAAGCATAGAAAGACATATCAAAATGTGCTAGGAGAAAATTTTCTTTCTTGCTTGTTTGTGCTCAAAATTGCATTGTTTTTGCTTCTTTGTCTCCAAAACTCCATTTTCTGTACCTAAAACCAAAAATATACAAAATACATTCCTTTAAAGTGTAATATCCCTAAAAATCACTAAATATAGGCATTAAGAACATATGAAAAGTTGAACATTTTTTAGGCGTATCACCTAACACATGTTAGCCTAATTCAACTAAACGTTTGGGTCAGCTTGACCTAATTTGGGCTAACCTAATTAAACTTAATCACTAGGTTAACTCAACCTAACTCAAGTTAACACAATTCAAGTGAACTTTCAAGTGAACCCGACCTAACTCGGGTCAACCCAACTTAACTGAATTACCAGGTCAACTTGACCTAACTCGGGCGAGCCCAATTCAATTGAACTTCTGGGTCAATCCGTCCTAACTCGGGTTAATCCAACCTAAATAAGGTTAATTCAATTCAACAGAATCACTAGGTCAACCCAACCTAACTCTATTTAATTGGATTTAACTAAAATTTCTGGTCAACCCGACCTAACTCGGGTTAATCCAATTCAACTGAACTTTCAGGTCAACCTAACCTAACTTGAGTTAACCCAATTCAACCAAATCACTGGGTTAACCCGAATTAACTCTAGTGAACTCAATTCAATCGAATCCTTGGAACAACCTGATTTAACTTGGGTTAACCTAATTCAACTGATCTTCCAGGTTAACCTAACTTAACTTAGGTTAAATCAATTCAACCCAAATTGCTTGATCAACCTCACCTAAATTAGGGCAACCCTTGTCAACCTTCCTTGGGTCAATCAGACTTAAATTCGAATCGACCCAATTTGAGACTCAATTTCAAGCTTAGCTTATCTCTCGAACCAATTTTAATCAAGAATTGATTTAAGCCTAACGTAAGTTCAAAATTAAAAAGATAACCCAATTCTATATTAACTTAGATGTCATACAAGTCTAATTTAACTTAAACTTGATTTCACCAAGGTGTTTCATTCGGATCAGTCCAGCTCAACCTGGTTTGGCCCCGAGTTAACCTGACTTGATTTAGCTTAGATTGCCTCAAGCCAACTTAATCCAAGTACGAATAGTTTGAGTCCAATCAAATTATGCCAACCTAATTCAATCTTATTAAACTATGGTTGACTTAAAAAAGCTTGAAGATAGTTCAAGGGAAAAACTACCTGACGCAGTTTAACTTAGATTACCTAAGAGACCCATCTGAGATTAGTTCAACTAAACTTGAACTAATCTACAACTAACATAAACCTAGTGACTAGAGATTAAGGAGTGTTTAACTTCTCGTTCTACAACAAAATCACACTTATGTTCAGTCAAAGAAAATTTGGGACAAAGTACAAACTAAACCAAACAAAACGACAAAAAATTTACTCTAAAATGCCACCAAAACTTAGAATTGAACAACAAAATGTAAATAGGTATGAGAAGGTATTTGAAAGAGGTAAACCATGACTACTAAGAAAATACATTCCATTCACTTATGATTAATCAAAATGCAAACCCTAGCGACACTGGTACTATGGGACAATGGGATCTTGACCGGGTCATCCCAAACAAAAAAATAAAAATCACAAAGAAAAAAAATTTAATCGGCAAAAAAAAAAACTTAAGGTACCTAAAATGTTCAACCCCTAAAATCAGAAAAAGACATTAAAACTTAAATGAAGCCCTGATGAACGAAGATCACCGAATAGAAATTGAACTCTAATACCCAAGTCTATGAGGATCTTTTGGACGACGCAACCCATGATTGTCGACAGTAATCTTTCAGTCGGAGTAGGTTTGACCACCACTTAGACTAAGTAGATCAGAGAACCCGACAACCCTGAGAGGATTGAAAGCTATGGGGATCTTAATTAGGTTATCCTAAGTAAAAATAACAAGCAACCAATTGAACTAAAACATATTTTAGGCTAACTCTATTTTGTAGGGCTATTGAAAATAAAATGTGGAGGTCATCCTATATTTACTTTACATGTTATTGGGGTGTGCTAACTTTGTTTTGCAGGGACAAACATTCAAAATTTGGAACGAAGGGCGAACACCCCAACAAAACTATTGACAATAAAACAAAACCCTGGGATATTTTGGAATCTTTTGGAATCCACTACCATTCAGATAGGAATTTGAAATTCCTTTTCTTGAAAACAACTTTTGATTTTTTTGAGGATGAGTAAAACCTTGATTAGGAGTTTTCTTAAATAATCCTTAGAGTGCTTAAAAAGTAATTAATTATAGGGGCTTGCCCTATAGGAAGAAACGAACCCCAGAATAGGTATCACAACCTAAAATCTCTAGTTGGGTTTGTTTTCATGAGGTCTTCTTCTCAGGTGTGCCCCAAGATTGTTTTGAACCAACCATACCTCAGTCAAACACTGAAGCTCTCCATGTGAACTTTACTTCATGAAAGATTTTTCACCATGTTCTTCTTTTGTTTGCCCTCCTTTCTCCATCAGTTTCTCACTTCTGAAGATCATTCTCCATGATCTGATAAAGAGAGTTCAGAGAGAGGGGCAATACAATGGAATACAAACTGGCAACTCCATGATAGTGATACAACAATAGCAAGAACAAAGGACAGCGAGAGGTTGATAGGACGAGACCCTGATAAAGGCGACCATCAGTGGTTTGTCTGGTTGTTTAAAGAAAATACATTCTTGGCTCTTAAGAACCCAAAAATTATAATTTTTCTATTCAAATACAAATAAAAGATTAAGATAAAATCTAAAATTTAAGATTAAAATATCTAAAACTTTTCAAAAATGGTTTTATTTTTTGTGTGGTCTTTGGGTCAAATTTTAATAGGTTGCATGCATAGCCATTTCCCGTTATAAAAATAAGAAGGACTCAATATTTAAGGATCTCTCTAGATAACTATATCACCATTGCATGTTCTGAGGAGAAGTCCCCCATGCTTCTTCAATGTAAATAGCCAAGCATTAATTAATTTTACTTAGGTCATTGTCTAGAATGCCTAGAATGTTTGAAGGCTCCCTAACCCAGATAAGGAGTAAGACCTTTTGTGAGAACGCTTCAGCTTGCTAAGTTGGACCTCTCTTTCTTTTTCCAGTGGCCTCCCACAGCTTATGTTGGTGAGAATAAATCCCAAGTTTCTATGAATCATATTCTTATATGTCATAGGATTTAAATGTTTCCTTCCTCTACTTATAGGGCCACCAAGATTCTTTGGATGATGTAACAAGTGGGTTGCTGACAAAAAACTTCAGGTTATGCAAGTTCGATTACCTCATGACTTGATGGACTTAGGGCCTTAGTTACCTAGGATGATAATTCCATGGAGCTCTGATCTAGCTACCTTTACCTTATTTGGATTTCCTCACCTTCCTTTTGAAGCCCCATTAAGCTCAATCCTTCCTTTGACTCATTCATTCATGTCAGCAAATGGGCCTCACTTAACTGATAGGTCACTAATCGTTTGGGATATGATGATTTGCCCTCTGCCATTAGAGCCCAATATGACCTCAAAGTTGTGGGAAGGTCCCGCTTGATGACTCGGTCACATCATATGGCTTTGAATATTGATTAGTTGTCATCAATTTAGGAGGCAATACACTTTCTCTCTGCATTTATGACTTGGTATAGGCTTTGAAGTGCTCATACATTCTAGTTTGGTGCAAGTTTTTCCTTTAACATGCACTCCTTTCAACTAATAAATCACAAAAGCATCAGCAAGAATCCTAATATGAAAAGTATAATTCGGTATTCCCCAAGATGTAATTAACCAAAGGGATACATCCATTTGGGAGCTTCTCTTGAAGCCGGGACATGCTCAAAAACATGATTCTCTGGTTGTGGGTTGATTCCATACTATTTTCTTCATGAATACATTTCCAAGTCTTATTGATCTGATCTTTTTTTAGACATATGTTTCTTGGGCTATTATGTGAAGATCGTCTTAGGAAAGTTCTTCACATTCTTTAAAGCTATTTTTCTATTTTTGTCATCTTTTCTTTCTTTCTTGTTTCTCTCTTCTGTGAATCAATTTCATATTTTAAATAGATACATATTTGGAATAAGAAATAGACAACAATGATAAAAAAAGCCAGTGACTCCAAAATAAATAAAAAAAGAATGAAAATAGATCAATCAAATCATTGTACCTAAGGCTCATAAAGGGGAGCAGGGAAAAAAATGTCCTCTAAGAGGTACACGTTGAGGAGTTCGGAAGCTATTTTGGAGAGACAAATTTAGCACAAATAGTGCAACAACAAGGCTACATCTGGCCAACACCCAAAAAGATGGTGAAGAGTTCTTGAGGAGATGCAAGTAATGTTAGAAATATGCATCATTACACCAACTGACACAAAAGCTATTAATGATCGTTAGCCCATGGTATTTCATCGTCTAGGGACTCGATATCCTCAGACCCTTTCCCCATCAAAAGGCTAAATTAAATTCTTATTAGTAAAGGTAGATTATTTCACCAAGTGGATTCAAGCCCAGGTGCTCCGGATATCACCTTGAACTTCATCACGGTTGATCTAATCTTTTAGTATAGGCTTGTGTTGGTCATCATCAAAGATAACGGGATGTAATTCATCAAACATGAGGTAAAAGACTTTTTCTAAAGTCAAGGGATCAGCTTGAAGTTCGTAAATGCAGTGGAAAACTTATATTGAAAAAGGTGACCCAATTTGGTCCAAAGTTAGATTGACCCCTTCACCATTGACAAAAGAGTTTTACCCAAAACTTATAATTTAAAGACGTACATAGAAAAGGGAGTCACACAAACATGAAGCATAGACAACTTTAAGAAGCTTTTTTTCTTAAAACATTTTGTATCATGATGAAATAAAATAAAGTAGTTTTTGTTTCAACTTTTATTTTTTAAGTATATGAAAAATTTATTAAAACCTTACTTATTATACATACGATCCTAGGCTTAAACAACTTTCGGGAAACTCTATAAGTTCATGTTGGGGATCGTTAATGTTTTATTGACACTCAGAGAACTCAAACTCAAGTAAAATTGCAGACAACGACGCAAGACGTCTGATTGGTAAAACTCCAAAATTGATAGTGGTGCAAGACATGCGTTCAGTAAAAATTCTCCAAAATTGATAACAATACAAGATGCTCGATTGATAAATAATATATTAAAAAAAACTAATAATGATGCAAGACATTTTCTTGGCGATAGACAGAGACAAACCCTCATTGCCCAAGCATTAATAAAGGCCATTGTCTCTTAACTCATCCTAGGTCAAACTTTGGAATTAGTTCCATAAATATCAATAACAAGATTCATGGTGGATGGCGAGCAAATATTCTTAACGACAAGTCTCAACAATTACCCACATGAAGGCTACAACGAGATTTGTTGTCCAAGGCGACAACCTGACCAAACAACCGAGACATAGGAAGTATAAGACTTGAGTTGGGTAGTAACGCATTAAAACTGATTAAAGGTCATTCCTAAGAGCTAAATTTTGCAGCCAAACATTCATAAAAAAAAAATAATGTGGTAAACGTAAAACAAGAGACAAAGAAAAAATTGACTAAAAAACATCATTCAATTTCATAGAAGATTACAAAAATATTTACAAAAAGATTCATATACCTTACAAATGTTAAAAAAAAAAAATTTTCTTCAAGTACAATATAATCAAATGGATAGGGCATTCAAATAAACCCCCTCCCCCCTCTCTCCCATTATCCTCGATGCTTTCTTCCACTTCATCTTCTTTGTCATCTTCCTCCTTGTCAAGAGAAAATTTTTCATACAGAGTCCGGACACAGCTCTATGTGCAGACTTCCAGTAATATGCCGCCATGTGGAGGTTATTTTAGGGTTATTGAAGCAAAATTGAGGAGGTTATTGGGGGATTATTGGAGGGTTATTGCAAGGGTTAATACAGGGGATTATTGAAGTAGAATTGCGGATGTTATTTGGGAGTTATTGGGGGGTTATTATAGAAGTTACTGACACGAGTTATTGAAGTGGAACCATCGGAGGTTGTTGGGGGTTATTGGAGTGGAACCGCAGAGGTTTCTGGAGGGTTATTAGGAGGTTATTAAGGGTTTATTGTGGCGTTATTGAAGTTAATGCCCAAATAACCTTCCCAATAACATTCACACTTCCACTCTAATAACCTCCACAGTTCCACTCTAATAATCTTTATGGTTTCACTTTAATATTTTTTTAGGCGGGCTCAATATAGCACACATGTTGGTATATTACTGGAATCCCCACGTGGAGCTATGTACATACATCGTTTGTAAAATTTTCTCTTTAGTCAGAAAGGAACATAGCAGGTTCTCTTAAGTTGGACCATTTTGTGTCGACGATCTTTCTCTTCATAAATTCGCTTATTTCCATAGAGGTTCTAATCCCGAGCTACTGAGCATGACCATCTACATTCTCTTTTTTTGACTTTAGTGTCATCATCCTGTATTTTAAAGTTGCTGACAAAAAACTCTGACTGATTGAGCATCTCATCTTTTTTCATTGCCAACCATTTCTTAACTGCTAACACCAGTTCCTCAACCATCTTCACCCATGCATCCAAGATTTATGACTCCTCCATGGAAGTAGCCATTTAATGGTAGTGGGAAGCCTGGCAGGACATCAGATGATATCAATCAGTTGTCTGGTAGAGGTCTAGATGTTCAAGTCTCCTAAGAGACCACTCAAAAGTGTGGAACCTAATAATCTCATCAATAAATGAAGGATAGTTCACCGACATTGGAGAGTCAAAATATCAATTAATCTTCATGTCAATCATGGAAAAACTCTTGTTGGAGTTGTTCCACACATGCATTCCCTCATCTTGGAAAGGAACTTACTTAGGTGTGGAAACCCTTCCACCTTTTTTGGAATGGAGGAAGCAGGTGTTGAGATCAGAAACAGAAGCCTTCCCCTCTTGGTGGTGTACCTCCTCTTAAGAAGCTAGCTCAGGCTTAGGCTCGGGCTCACGCTCAGATCCAATTTTACTTTAGATAAAAGGGGATCTCCAACTTGCTTCTCTCCTTGATTTTAGATCAATGAAGGATGGGCTCGGTGGCAGATTGGTCGCTGACCCCATCAGGAATGATTCTGAACACCAGTTTGTTGGCTAACACCGAGGTTTCGGAGCGAGTAGACTTCGCTCAACATTTCTTTTTGGCACTCTGAGCAATAACCTTCATTTATTGTCTAGCCTCTTAGTCTGAAGTTTCCTAGAATTCCTTTATCATCAACCCGAACTTCTCCGACTATATTGCCCGATTGAGGACAAACAGTTCAAGGTAATGGAAAATCCATGGTTGCTGCCCCTTGATTCCTCTTATTCAAATCAAAGATGATCTGATAAAGATCTCTTCTTCTTAGCCACACCATACATCAAAATAGTATAGATTTCTCAGCTGATAAAAGAAGAGTTGAGCATGAAACACATATTCTAATTTTTAATTTTATTTTCCAACCCCAACCATTAAAACCCAGAGCCATAAAAAATTGGGCATAATTATCCTAACTAACTCGAAAAATAAACATGTAAGTGAAACGCCCATTGACCATAAGATTTCTTTTTAGTAGTTAAAGAAAGCATAGGTCATAATAGCTTTTTTGGAGTTCGTCAAAACCTGAGCAGGAATAACCCCATACAAGTGAAAACTACCCACAGTTTATGGTAAAGCGGTAGTCTCAAATCATAATTGAACTGATCTTGCTAGAAAATGAGATCAGTACAAAAAAACTTTATCACTCGGTCATATCTCTCAGTGCCCCGGAGTTGTACGACAGGATCATAAACATAGGTACTTTGCATAAGGACCACCTATCCTGATGGCATGGTCAACCATTCAGTCACAAGAATTGATAAAAAGAGCTTCAGAGAAAACTTCAAAGCAATCTGAAGAAGCGCAAAAAAAGATGGTTGGGAAAGCGGGAGAAAATCAAGGGAAAAAGAAGAAAGCTAAATGTCAGGCAAAAACCCCTCACCCTTATTATAAGGTGAGAGGAGGATTTGAACCTTCAGAAGAGCAAAAGCAAAATTACTTGAATAACTTCCTAACCGTATAGATTAAAAAGTGGCATCACAACATGATTCCAAAAAGTAATAATTTGAAATTAGATATTACAAGCACTACTCGAAATTATTCTAAGAGGAAGTAATTTACAAGGAATTCTCCCACTACTTCAGTCATGACATACCCTCGATGAAGCATCCTCTTATACATGACATCTCCCCCAATTTTAAATTGGTCCACTCAGTCTAATTAAGTTTAGACCCGAGACATGGAACATGTCTCCCAAATGCTCATCATCTCCTTGAAACGTGCAATCATTTTCAAATGAGGAGAGGTCATCTCCCCTTCCATCATGTTTGTTTTTTCAACATGAACAAACAAACCATGTATCTCTTGCTTTAAGGGATTCTAACTACTGAAGCAAAGGAGTCATCTTTCTCATCCAAGCGATGGTCCAACAACCTGGTGAACATCTGATGTCCATCAGTTGTTTCCTCTTGGGCCTCTCAAGAACCATTTAGAAGATTAACTCTTCATCCTCACATGGGAGTCGGTCGCTCCCAGCAAGTTCCTGAGCCGCAACTACTAACGATGTGATTGGGTCCTCACCAACATTCGTCGAAAGTGAATCAACGCCTGTTGCCTTTGGAACCGGATGGGCTACACTAAGAGGCAATATAAATAAAATGAACTTCAGGAAAGAATAAAATTTAGATAAAGAAGATCAAAGCTTCCCATACCAAGGAGTCAGTCCCACTAGGACATTATAAACGACACATCACCCTCACCAAATATCGGCAAAGCATTAGTGTTCTTTTGCACCCCGCACGACTCTAAAGTACCAGCAGCTTCCTGGGCAATCTGATCGGTCGGTAGGATTTTGGTCACAACAAGAGTAGGAACCGACAAATCGACAAGTTGATCACCCGATCGGGCTTCATCGTCTTCTGCTGACTACCGTAGAGCGAGTCGAATGATCCCACCTGATCTTGTGCAACAAACTTTTATTTTCTTAGCAACAATCTTCTTCTTCGTCTTTTTGTCTTCCAGATAGGATCACACCCTCGATACCCCAGAAGGCTTGAGATACATTACCTTGTTGTAGAGATTGACCCCATGAGCTAGCTCTTTCATCATGATAATGCTTGCAGGCTAATTTTTCCAAACAAGGATTTAAGTAAAGTAGATATGGAAAGGCAGAGTACTCCACACTCTATTTAGGAAACCGAGGGCACGAAAATCTAGAGAATTTGATTATTGAATCATTAGATAGTTATTAATAAGATTTACTCTTTGTATTAAATTTTCTTATTTATATTGCAACATGACTTTCAAAAAGTAAGAGAATTGAGGAACTAAATATGCACACATAAAATGAGTCAGTATTGATCCAGATGAGATCTGACTGTCCAGAGAGAAGAAAAGTACGTCAAGGGACGACTCAATGTAGAAGTCCCGGAATCCCAATTTTCCAAATTGTAAAACAAAGATAATGCCTACCAAGTCATAAAGGCAACCAAAGGACTTGAAACCAAGTGGCTCGGCCATATACGAGCAATATGAAAATTTGAGCCTATCACCACAATGATACCGAGGTAGGAGCTAATCTCTCGAGTCCTGCAGTTATATTGGAAACATCAAGCAGTCCCCCAATTGTTATCAAGAGTAAATAAGACAAGACTTAGCTATCCCTCATAATCTCTTCGTCAAAGAGTAGCTACCTATCGTATTAAGGTGACTACCCAATAGCCTAACTCCACTTTACTGACAAAAGTCTCTTACCCAAGATCATTAGTCGACGGCCAGACCAGACCAAACAGTTAGAAAATCTTAGTTGATCGAATCATTCATGACAACCCTGAGCTAATCTAGACCATCCGACCGATGACAATGACTCAGCCTAGCCGACTGGACTAACCTCGCCAAGTTGAGGCTTCGCAAGCCCAACCAATCGAGTCAAAGAGTAGTTAAGCTCTGGGCCCACTTTTGTGAAAAACCTAGAATATATTGTAACAACACTATTTAAATAGATCATTTCATAAATAAAATGATACACACTACTGGTCATCACAGTGCACTATTTTCTCTCTCTCTATCTATCTCTTCTCTCTTCTTCTACATTCTAATCCATTGAAATGTGATTCTCTCACAAATCAGGATTCATCAATTTGGAAAATGCCTTGGGCCAGTTAAATTATATCAAATTTCTCAGCAAAGATTATTGGAAAATACTGAAATCAGCAGAACTTATGAATCAAAAGAGAGGNTTGAATTCTCTTATAATGATCTTACCTATTAAATGTTGGAGGCTAAGATCAATATGTGGAATTTTAAGTTGAGTAAAGAGAAGAGTTTTGAATTTCTAATGGTGGGGTACCTCTTCTAGTTTTCTAAGACTAGTCAATAGGAAAGTCCTATAGCTAGACCTAGGCTATTAAAGAAGTTTCTAGACCTCAACCAAAAGTGAGGTCAACAGTGGGTGAAGTTAATTTGAGTTTGGTGGACTGTGGAGGAGTATTGGGTTCTGCCCTGGTTTCTAGCAAGGTTTCAAGCTCAAAATTGAGCTCCGAAAATGAAAATTGGTGAGGGAAAATGGTTGGAATGCACTGATGGGATCTTAGGGAAGCTCTGTGTGAAGTTTGGAGAGGCCTCTCCAAGAAAATTTCAGCACACCTCCCATGGTTGTGGAAGTGAGTTTTTTATAAAACTGGCCATGAGGTGGCTCTTAGGGCATAAGCTTGGGTGCATTGTGGTGCTTAGGTGGAGGGCAGAGGAGCTCTTCAATTTGATTTGGATGAGCTGGCTTCTAGGTTTGATTTGGGTGAGGTGCCATGGGGGTGGCTCTTGGTTTTGAGCTTTTCCAGCCACTAGGCTGGTCGGTCGGCCAGGGGGAGGTAGCTAGGAGCTCAGGGAACCCAGAGGAATCCATCACAACAATTTAATGCAAATGTGCTTTGATTTGGCAAAGATATCTTAAGCATGTGCATTTTTTTGGAAATAATATTCCTTAATTTTGGGGAGCTTTGGTCCACGGCTTGATTTAGGTGGTTTCATGGTGTTTGGACTAGTCACTAAGTCCAACTAATGGCTGGGGTGGACTTAATTTGGTGACTTTAAGGTGGTTA
Source organism: Phalaenopsis hybrid cultivar (assembly GCA_002079205.1). Taxonomy (NCBI): domain Eukaryota; kingdom Viridiplantae; phylum Streptophyta; class Magnoliopsida; order Asparagales; family Orchidaceae; genus Phalaenopsis; species Phalaenopsis hybrid cultivar. The sequence goes on along the minus strand of JXCR01141776.1, from coordinate 56,446 downwards.
GGTCACTTTTAGAGCATGGGTCCAAGTGGGTGCAAATGACCAAAACATGGGTTTGGGTNATGAAGAGTTTTCAACATTAATTGGATGCCAATTTGGAGGTTAAGGCAATCAATTGGGTAAAATTTGGGGACTTAGCCAATTTATGGCTAAATTTGGGAATTTTGGATTTAGTCCCAAATCAAATGGATATGAGGCTTCACCAAGGACAATTGATGGTTGATTTGGATGTATAGGAATGTTATTAAGATTTTGGAACATTAATTGGGGCTAACTTACAAGGCTATGGGTTCAATTTGATGAGATTAGGTCATGTGGTCAAAATTGGGGCTTTAACCTAACTCAAAAATGGGTTCAAATCATTGACCAATTGAGCTTGTATTTGGTTTAATTTGGTCATATCAAAAGTGAATTTGAGTTTAAGATTGAAATTGTGGTCAACTGAGGTCAAATTGATGGACATTTGAATTGGATTTGGGGAAATTTGGGTCTTTAAAGGGCAATTTGGGGATTTTGCTTAAACATGGTCAAATTGGCCAAATTGGGTCATGTAGTAGTTGAGAGAAATGAAATTAGGAATACTTGAGATTTATTGGGATATTTTGGGAATTTTTGAAATTTGGGATTTTGAGCTATGGAGGGGTATTTTGGTAATTTGGGGGTGTTTTAGAGGTAAAAGGCCAAGATGGGTATTTTGGTAGAGTTGAGGAACCAATGATCACCAAAAAGCCATGGACCAATGGAAACCCCATTTTGGGTCCTCTACATAGTGGTATTAGCCAAACCATAGCCCTAGGGCTAGAAAGATTAGGGGACCATCTACATGAGTATCCCAAAAGATCAAGGGATATAGGCTAGAAATTTGAGTTTAGGGCTGTGAGTGAATGTGGGTGTATATGAGTGTAGATGAGTGTAGTGAGTGTAGTGAGTGCCTTAGCTCCAGACCAACACCCACGGTTAACCTTAAGGTCCAACAGTCTTAAGGGTGACTCATCTTGAGTTTCCCTCATAGTGATCCCACCTACTAAATGATAGAGGTTGAGACCACCATGTGGCACTTCAAGTTGAGTAAGAAAGAGGGTAGAATTTCTAAGAGGTTGAGACCAACATGTGGAATTTCAAGTTGAGTAGAGAAGAGTTTGGAATTTCTAGTGGTGAAGACCAACATGTGGAACTTCAATTTGAGTAGAGAAGAGTTTGGAATTTCTAGTGGTTAGGGTTTGATCAATATGTGGAACTTCAAGTTAAGTAAAGAAGATGGTAGAATTTCTAGTGGTGAGGGTGCTAATATGTTGAACTTCAAGTTGAGTAAAGAGGAGTGTAGAATTTCTAATGGTGAGGGTTCCTTATGTGGAATTCCAAGTTGAGTAGAGAAGAGTGTAGAATTTCTAATGGTGAGGGTTCCATGTGCTAGGAATAGTCAACAGGAAAGTCCTATGGCTAGACCCTAGGCTACTAAAGAGGAAGAACTAGACCGACCAATATGTGGAACTTCAAGTTGAGTAGAGAAGAGTTTGAAATTTCTAGTGGTGAGGGTTCCAGATCTAGTTTTCTAAGAATAGGCAATAAGAAGTTTGGAATTTCTAATGGTGAGGGTTCCATGTCTAGTTTTCTAAGAATAGTCAATAGAAAATTGTAGAATTTCTAATGGTGAGAGTTCCTTGTCTAGTTTTCTAAGAATAGTCAATAAGAAAATAAGTGTAGAGTTTCTGATGGTGAGGGTTCCTTGTTTAGTTTTCTAAGAATAGTCAATAGAAAAGTCAATGGCTAGACCTTAGGCTACTAAAAGGGAAAAACTAAACCTCAACCAAAAGTGAGGTCAACATGGATCCTAGAGCATCTCTTAGCTTGATGAGCCTATGGACATTGGTTTATTTGGATATGGAAGCTCAAGAGCTTACGTCCGATAAGATGATGTTAAGAAGATTCAACTAAAAGGGAGAAAGAGCCTTTAGATTAATTACGTTACTTATGAAGGTTGGAGAACTCTTGACAACAAATAAATTTTATATCATTGACGCCGAGACCTCTTTTAACGCTCTACTGGGTTGACCATGGATTCATGAGCACAATATGGTTCCATCATCTCTAAACTAGTGCATCAAATACCACAAAGATGGTAAAGAAAAATGCGTCAAGGGAGATCTGCAACCATTTTCAGTGAACGAAGTTGGTATCCATGAAGATGCTGCCAACTACGCGCCTCCAAAGAAGACTGTCTTCTCGCGTGAGATTCTGACAAATAGAGATAAACATTCAGAAGAATCATAAAGAGGAGGCCGTTCAACTCCGCTTCAGCAATCTTCCACCACTCCTTTACAACGAGATGGTGAAAGGCCTTTTAATTCGCGCACCCGAGGTCGAGGCCGGGGACATGGATGAGGAAGGATAAATTTAATTGTTGAACGGACTAGGCCAACTATCAATATTTGTGTTGAAGGTAGTTCTAAAGATGAGATAATGATGACAAGATGGAAGAGACCTCAGTACGAGATATCTCTAGAAGATACAGAAGAGAACATATGAAACAATGTATGATCGGATAAACCACTATGTGAATGTTATGACCCTCACTCCGATTCTTCCTCAAAAGGTCAAAAGTTTAAAGGTCAAGGAAGTCTGTAGTGTTGGTTCAAAGCCGATCAAATTTTACCTTGCTTCTACCTCTACTTAGCTTTAAAAACATGTAAATTTGGATGTTGATTCTAATGAATTAATGGAATTGCCTTTTGGTTACTTCTCGCCTTGTGTTCAAAAGTTAATTCAATAAGGACACTTATCAAAACAAATGCCAAAAGACAAATTTCATCTGTTTGAAAAATTATGTAACGGTAAAAGTCGAACTCCAAACTCGAAAGAGGGTCTCAGATTTGGTACAGTCGGACCAGTCGATGATTTTGAATTTTGCATGGTTGCTATTGGTGAGTCAGAAGAGGATTACCTCAATATAGAGGATGACTCTACGGATAGAAGATGCTTCCCTAGAGTTTGAGGAAGAAATTAAATCTACCATTGATGAATTGAAAGAGATTAACCTTGGGACTGAAGAGATTAACCTTGGAACTGAAGAATTTGCAGAATTGATCAAACTATTAACAGAGTTTAAAGATTGCTTTGCATGGAGCCACGATGAAATGTCAGGGCTTCGCAGAGGTTGCAGTTCATAAACTCGGGGTGGACAAGAATATAACCCCAGTAAAACAAGCTCCCAGGAGAATGCTCCTCAAAATAGAATAACAAGTGATCGTCGAGGTAAAGAAATTAATAGACGCCAACTTTGAAAAAGGAGAGCAGTACCCTACGTGGTTAGCTAACATCTTACCTGTTAAGAAGATGAACAGACAGATCTGTATTTGTGTTGACTTCAGAGATTTGAACATGGCATGTCCAAAAGACGAATTCCAACTGTCAATACCAAAAATGATGTGGACATCGCCTCGACGCACGATATTTTCTCCTTCATGTACGTGTTGTCAAGATACAACCAAATTAACATGGCTCCCGAGGATGCATCACTTACAGCCTTCAGAACACCGATTGGAATTTTCAGCTACACAATGATGCCGTTTGGCCTAAAGAACGCTAGAGCAACATATCAACGTGCAATCATGAAGATTTTTTATGACCTCATTCACAGTCATGTAGAATGCTATGTGGATGATCTGGTTATCAAAAGTAAATAGGAAATAGACCATTTATAAAATTTGAGGATCATGTTTGAACGGTTACGACGATATGACCTTAAAATGAATCCCTTAAAGTGCGCCTTTGGCCTTACCTGCGGAAAATTTCTAGGATTCATTGTCTGTCATCAGGGAATCGAGATCGACCTGGATAAGATTAAAGCTATCTTGAAAATGCCTCCCCCTAAAACCTTTAAACAACTACATTTTTTCCAGGGGAAGTTGGCATATCTGAGACGCTTTATTTCTAATCTCTCAGGTAGGTGTCAGCCTTTCTCGGCATTAATTAAAAAGGATGCCAAATTTATTTAGGAAAAGAAATGTCAGCGAACCTTTGCGGACGTTAAACAATTTTTAATGACAGCTCCTGTCTTGGCAGCCCCTATCCTAAGGAAACCATTGATACTTTATACTGTAGCTTTAGATGACTCCCTCTGAGCCCTCTTAGCCTCAGTCAATGATGAGAGTAAAGAAAATGCACTCTACCACTTGAGTCATCGCCTAATACCGACAGAGATAAAGTATCCACCTATTGAGAAGCATTGTCTAGCGTTAATTTTTGCCGCCCAATAGCTTGGACATTACATGCTTTCTCATAAGATTACCCTAATCTCGAAAGTTAATCCATTGCAATATCTGATGACCCAACCAACACTTTCCGGACGTTTAGCAAGATGGTCAATGATCTTATTGCAATTTGATATAAATTTTATTCCCCTCTGTGCTATTAAGGGACAGATACTAGCAGACTTTCTCACTGCAAACCCACTGCCAACTGGGTCCTCTCTCAACGACGAGTTACCAGACGAGCAAATACTACAAATGGAATTATCCAGTGTGCAACGCTGACAGATGTACTTTGATGGCGTTTTGTCAGCCAAAAAGGTCAAAGAATCAGACATAGTTATACCCGGCAAAGCAGGGATAGATCTGATCTTTATCACGCTAGACAAGGGTATGTTGAGGTTCTTATACCACCTGACAGAGCCGTGCACCAACAATGAAGCAGAATAAGAAGCTTTAATTAGCGGATTGGAAATGGCAATCTCAATGGATATAACAAGCATTGCCATATATGACGACTCCCAACTTGTCATTCAGCAGGTCGCCGAACAATACAAAATTTTGAAACCAAGATTAGCAGAATACCATTAGTACACGATGAAGCTCCTAGAGCAGATCCCCGATGTGACTTTCTACCAGATTCTTAGGGGAGATAATGTTCATGTCGATGCTCTAGTAAAACTTGCTAAGGAAATGGCGTGTCCCCCGGAGAAATCCATGGAAGTCACAGTGCAAGGAAGCCGAGTCTTATCTCAGATCGTCTTCGAAACTCTAGACAAGCTTGGAAAAAACGAAACAATAAATACAGTTACAAACATCAACGAAGATTGGCATAAGCTAGAATATTTGCATACTGGAAAGCTGTCAGAAGAAAAGTTTGAGGTGCACTACATCACAAGAAGGGCCATGTCTTACGCCCTGATGGGAAATGTTCTCTATAGAAAATCATTGGACCAGATGTGGCTACGGTGTTTGAGCAGAGCTGAAACACAGAATGTTGTTAAAAAGGTACATGTCGGATTGTGTGGTACTCACCAGTCAGGGCCAAAAATGAAGATGAAGATCAAAAGACTGGGGTATTATTGGCCAGCGATGATGTCCGATTGCATGGATACAACTAGAAGATGTCACCAATGCCAAATGCATGGGGTGGTCTTACAGAAGCCTCTAAATGTGCTACACCCAACTGTTGCCTCGTGGCCATTCGAGTGTTGGGGCACAGACATAATAGTTCTGATAGACCCTCCATCTTCCAAAGAACACATGTTTATACTTGTCGCAATACATGACTTCTCCAAATGGGCAGAGGCAGTACCGTTACATGAGGTTATGACACATCACGTCCTTCAATTTTTCAAAAGCTAAGTCGTCTACCGTTTCGGAGTACCATGAAGATTAATTTCCGATAATGGAACAGCTTTCAGAAGCACAAAGATCAATAATTTTGTCAAAAGACATGGGATAGACTGGAGATACTCTACAATTTAATATCCTAGAGCAAATGGTCTAGCTAAGGCTTTCAACAAAACACTGGTACAGATTTTGAAAAAAAACACTGGATGAAAACAAAAGATATTGGCACAACAAACTTTTAGAAGCCTTGTGGGCCTACCAGACGACTTTCAGGACTCCCACTCAGTCTAGACCCTATATGCTCATGTATGGGACTGAGGCCGTGCTACCGCTAGAAGTCCAAACACCTTCTGTCAGAGTCGCTGTCGCCAACCAACTCATAATGGAGGAAAGCGCAAAACTCAAACTTGAAGAATTGGACAGTCTCAAAAGGAGACAACTAGAAGCACAACAACATTTATAGCTTAACTAGGCGAAGATGGTAGAAGCCCATGTTAAATTGGTCAGCCCAAGGACATTCAAAGTTGGTGACCTTGTACTTGTGCTCAAAAGGCTTATTCTTGCACGCCACAGAGTAGGTGGAAAATTTGAGCCAACTTGGGAGGGACCATTTGTCATTGAAAAGGTATTCACAGGAGGAGCCTACCAGTTAGTGGACTTCCAAGGCGAATAGACCATGTTACCAATAAACGGACGATATCTGAAAACCTATTACGCAACCTGACGCCGCTTGCCTCAGCTTGCTTTGAAACTTTGAAACTTTGATTATTTTGGGGTTATTTATGTGGCCAAATGTCTATGACCGAGTCCAAATTTTGTAATTAACCTCAATATAATAAAAAATTTTGAGAAAAATATTTTAAACTTCAAATTTTCTTCTTTCCACTTTTAATTAAATAAAACTCATACATAAAATTCATTATACCAAAACAAATTAAAATTTACTTTAATGTACACTTTGTTTTGTTCTTGTTCGTGATAACTTTCGGCCCACAGATGTTTTGCCTGTCGTCTGCAGAAAAATTTCGGGATAATGGCTGATTTTTGCATTTCAAGATGGCTGGAACCTCGCAATAAATGAGGAGATGGTGCCACGTGGCGGCATCATAGACTTCAATGTGGATTTCAACCAGGTTGACGTGGACTACAAAGGTCCTCTAATGGACGTAGTCAGCTGCAAAGAGAAAGAGGGACTGCTAGTCGCAAGTACGTGATAACAGAGCGAGACCTGACGGAGGGGCCCAGCTGTCTGCCCTTCATGGTAGCTACACCTACTGGAGGCTTAATAGTAGTCAATAACAAATAACTACCAAGTACTCTGCTTCACAGGACGCAACGCAGAAATGTCAGTAGCAAGAAGTAGAGAGCTTTTCTACTACAAGAACGCAAACGTCAAAGAGAGACGAACAACTTGCTCACTCCTATTCCTGAGGGGCATATTTATGATCTAGACCTAGAAGAAACTTCTGCTAGCTTACCCACTACAGACAAAGAACCAGGGTTTGTGACAGAGTCAAACATACTTTCAGTTTTAGATGTTTTGTGCCAGAGTTTCCTGACATGCAACTTTGAAATACCGGCCGGGACATCAGCCACATGCGCGTTTATAGAATGCCCGGATTGTAATGTTCTGCATATACACTATTTCAGTACATTTGAAGAATATAATTCAAACACCAATGAGTCTCAGACTTTGAATTTCATGATGGATTAACCATATGTCCCGCTGGGGATGGATCAATATGTATTGTGGAGCCCAGGGTCGTATGTCCCGTTAGAGGCTGAGTCTCATACTCCAAATCGACCAGCACTAGTTTGGGTTCCCGCCGATGCTTGATGGAAGGAACGCCCGTGACAGCTGCCAACCCCTGGCATGGTAGAATACTACAAGATAAGTAATGTAGATAAAAGAGAATTTGAGTTCTATGAAGAAGTTCAGGGAAAGTTCGTCAATATATTAGAAGGTCTCGAGCTATATACCTGGATTTTCTCCAAGACTGAAGAAAGAAGCATTCTTGACTGCATCTTTGATTTAAGAGATGGAGGTCGAGCGGGCCTTCTCCTGGTAAGATCATATTCTAAGCTAAATAAGTGGATGAGAGGGAAGGGAAGAATCACCATCCAATGTGGCTGTTGTTATAACTTCAGGAATGACAGACAGAGGAATCCGCCTGGGATCCTCAGACATGATCAAGTAGATCCACAACCAACAATGATAAAATGGATGATCAAAAGGATGGTCAAATGAAATATTCTACCTGCTACATGCATTCCCAACAGTTGCATTATCAATATCTATGAAGAGGGTGATTGCATTCCCCTACACATTGATCATCATGATTTTGTGAGGCCATTGTACACGGTCTCATTTCTGAACAAAAGTAATATTCTATTTAGGAAAAAAATTGATATTGTCGGCCCTGGTGAATTCAAAGGTTCCGTGGAGATTCCTCTTCCGCTCGGTTCAGTACTTGTTCTCAAGGGCAACGGTGCAGACGTTGCCAAACATTGTATTCCAAGAGTACGACACCGTAGGGTGTCTGTGACTTTCTGTAGGATGGATGACAATAAATTGCCATATGGATTCCGATAGGACCCAGAATTGGAGGAGTTACTTCCATACGAGCATTGAGAAGGTTGTACCTCTATGTACATGCAAAGGGAACTCTTATCTTGAAGCATGACTTAGAAGGTCTTCTTGTCGGGAGCTCAACATACCTGACAGAGAGGGTTCACTTTCTTTCTTTTAGTACCATGACATATATCTGATGTATTCAATCTATAATGTATTCATATCATGAGATGTTCTCGATGTATTTCGACATGGACTAGATAATGTACATTTTGAGACATTAGCCTGTGTTCGATTTATGACATCTTTGTTGGATAAAATTAATGGAAATTTCTCTCAAATTGTGTCTTTCTGTGAGTTGCCTTTTTGTACGAGGGTTGAAAGCCACGAACCACATGTTGGTTCAGAATTTCAATGAACAAAGAACAAAACAACAAATTTTTTTAACAATAAATAAAATATAAATGAAAAAGAAAGTAATCACCAATAAATAAACAACAAAACAATTTTTTTTTGAAAATCAACCAATTAAAATTAAAACTTTAAAGACATATTTTTTAAAAAAAAATAAAATGTGATAAAAATAACAAGAAAATGAAACGAATCTGTTAAGTGGATCCTCTCATTTTTGGAGTTTCCTACTCTTTGTGCGTGCAACACAACCATCTTTTTCTACCTTAACTCTCTTCACATCCTCGCAAAATTTTGTAATCTGCACAAAATCCCACAAAGCTCCAGAAATCTTCCGCAAAATCAACCTTTCCACACGATACACTTTTACAAATTCAACACCACAATCTATTTGTACATTTCAATTCTCAAATCATTAAATTGATACCTATATTTCAATTCTCACATCTTTGAATTGGTACTTACATTTCAATTCTCACGTCTTTGAATTGATACCTACATTTCAATTCTCACGTCTTTAAATTGATACCTACATTTCAATTCTCACGTCTTCAAATTGATACCTACATTTCAATTCTCAAATCTTTAAATTGATACCTACATTTCAATTCTCACATCTTTGAATTGATACCTACATTTCAATTCTCACATCTTCGAATTGAAACCTACATTTTAATTCTCACATCTTCGAATTGATACCTAAATTTCAATTCTCACATCTTCGAATTGATACCTAAATTTCAATTCTCACATCTTCGAATTGATACCTAAATTTAAATTCTCACATTTTCGAATTGATACCTACATTTAAATTCTCACATCTTCGAATTGATACCTACATTTCAATTCTCACATCTTTGAATTGATACCTAAATTTCAATTCTCACATCTTTGAATTGATACTTACATTTCATTTCTCACATCTTTAAATTGATATCTAAATTTCAATTCTCACATCTTCGAATTGATACCTAAATTTCAATTCTCACATCTTCAAATTGATACCTACATTTCAGTTCTCACATCTTCGAATTGATACCTACATTTCAATTCTCACATCTTCGAATTGATACCTATATTTCAATTCTCACGTATTTGAATTGATGCCTACATTTCAATTCTCACGTCCTCAAATTGATTCTTAGATTTCAATTCTTACGTCTTTGAATTGATACCTACATTTCAATTCTCACATCTTTGAATTGAATATGTACATTTTAATTCTCACATCTTTGATTTGATACCTACAATTCAATTCTCACATCTTTGAATTGATAGCTAAATTTCAATTCTCACATCTTCAAATCAGTACCCAAATTCTGATTCTCATCTTTTGAGGTCGGTACCTAAAATTTGACCCTTCTTGACTTTTCAAAATTGATACTTAAAATTTCAACTCCCACCTTGGGGTCAGCACTTATATACTGACTCGCATCCTTTAGAAATTTCTTAAATTTCATAACTCAAAATTCACTCTCCAATCCTCAGCGAGAGTCCCTACTCCTTAATTTCAATCATATAATCATCCGCAAGTATCCCCAGCGGAAATAAAATAAATCACACACACAACTCTACACATACTTCCGGGTTTGTTGACTTAAGAGTTTGTATTGGTTTTTGTTGATCTCTTCAGTCAATGCCAACACGCGCGGTGTGCTTGCCCAGCCCACCACACTTATTGGGGGTCCATTTGTTGACCTCACTTTTGGTTGAGGTTTAGTTTTCTTCTTCAGTAGCCTAAGGTCTAGCCATAGGAGTTTCCTATTGATTATTCTTAGAAAACTAGATATGGAACCATCACCATTAGAAATTCTACCCTCTTCTCTACTCAACTTAAAGTTCCACATATTGTTCATAACTCTAGCACTTAGTAGGTGGGGTCACTATAAGGGAAACTCAAGATAAGTCACCCTTAGGACTGCTGGACCTTATGGTTGACCCTGGGTGTTGGTTTGGAACTAAGGCACTAACTACACTCATCTACACTCACAATCACTCACAACCTTACACCCAAATTTATAGCTTAGGTCCCTTGATCTTTTTGGGATACTCATGTAGATGGGCCCATAAACCTACCAGCCCTAGGGCTATGGTTTGGCTAAGACCACTACATAGAGGACCCAAAATGGGGTTTCTATTGGTCAATGGCTTGTTGGTGGTGGTTGGTACCTCAACTCTACCAAGATACCCAACTTAGCCTTATACCCTTAAACACCCCCAAATTACCAAGATACTCCTCCATAGCCCAAAATTCCAAAAATTCCCAAAAAATCTCAATAAATCTCAAATATTCCCAATTTCATTTTTTTCAACTACAACATGACCCAATTTGACCAATTTGACCATCTTTAACCAAAACCCCCAAATTTACCTTTAAGGGCCTTTCCCTAAATTCAACGCCAATGTCCATTAATGTGATCTTAATTGGCCCCAAATTCAATCCCAAACTCAAATTTACTTTTGATATGGCCAAGCTAACCCAAATCCAAGCTTAATTGGCCCATGATTTGAACCCAATTTTCAATTAGGTCAAAACCCCAATTTTGACAATATGACCTAATCTCACCCAATTAAACCAATAGCCTAGCCAATTGGCCCCAATTAATGTTAAAAAATCTTCATAACATCCCCATACATCAAAATTGAACCATCATTGGCCTTGGTGAAGCCTCAAATCAATTTGATTTTGGCCTAAATCCAAAATTCCCAAATTTAGTCCCAAATTGGCTAAGTCCCCAAATTTCACCCAATTGATTGCTTTAACCCCCAAATTGGCACCCAATTCTTGTTTAAAACTCTTCATGGGGTCCCTATTGACCATTTAAAAAAATCAATTTGGACTTATCCCAAGGCTAACCCAAGTTAGACCCAAGCCTAGCCCAGCATGACCAAATTGACTAAAATTCAAAATTCCCTCAAATTGACCCTTCAATTGAGCTCAAAATTACATCCATTCTTCACCAAAGTAGTTCTTTATGATCATCTACACCAAATAAAACATTTATTTTGGTTAATTTATGTGGGTAACCTAGCCCAAACACAAGTTTTGGTCATTTGCGCCCACTTGGACCCATGCACTAAATGTGACCTAACCACCCTAAAGTCACCAAATTAACTCCATCACAGCCATTAGTTGGACATAGTGACCAGTACAAACACCATGAAACCACCTATATCAAGCCATGGACAAAAGGTCCCCCAAATCAAGGGATATTACTTCCAAAAATGCATGTGCTTAAGATATCCTAACCAAAATTAGGTATCACTGCACTAAATTGTTGTGACATATTCCCCTGGGTTCCCTGAGCTCCTAGCCACCTCGCCTTGGCCGACCGGCTAGCCTAGTAGCCAGAAAAGCTCAAAATCAAGAGCCACCCCATGGCACCTCACCCAAATCAAACCTAGAGGCCAGCTTAGCTAAACCAATTGATGGAGCTCTTCTGCCCTCCACCTAAGCACCACAATGCACCCAAATTTATGCCCTGTGAGCCACCCCATGGCCATTTTTTATAAAAACTCAACTCCACGGTCATGGGAGGTGTGCTGAAATTTCCTTAGAGAGACTTCTCCAAACTTTTCACGGAGATTCCCTAAGATCCCCTCAATGCATTCCAACCATTTTCTCTTACCAATTCCCATTATCGGAGCTCAATTTTGAGCTTAGAACCTTGCGAGAAACCAGGACAGAGCCCATTAGTCCTCCACACTCCACCAAACTCAAATTAACTCCACCCACACCTTCAAAATAGTGAAAGAAGCCAAAGCCCCATAAAATCCCCCTTCCACAGAGCCTCTACCATAGCTCTAGACCAACACTCAAATCCGGCCGTGATTGGATTCGTACCTAGACCTTACACCAAGACCAGGGACTCAATCCCTAGTCTCCTTGGACCCCAAAAAACGTGTCAAGACCCTCTGATTGAAGCTTTACTTCTCAGAGCAAAGGCATAAAACCCACCTCATCCCGAGCCTATTTCAATTATTCATTCAATTAAGCTTAATTTAATTGCATGATTAAACTCCTCCTCCTCCCGAGCTTCTTTTGATTCTCCATTTACTTAAGCTTGATTTCATGGTACATTAATTCCTCCTCCCGAGCTTATTTTGATTCTCCATTTACTTAGGCTTGATTTCATGGTATATTAATTTCCTCCTCCCGAGCTTATTTTGATTCTCCATTTACTTAAGCTTGATTTCATGTCATCTTAACCGTATGGATGTGTTCGTCTCACTTAGACGAGTCCATAGGATCAAACCCGAAGTGATTTGGTTAATTCTAGGCTGAGATCTTAGGGTTTTAGTGTGGACGGTCACAGGATCATTTTATCAGGGACGATGAAGGGGAGTCGTTTAATCGAGCGTGTATTAAATGGATGGAGGAGATCAAGCCGGACAGCACTTTGGAACATAAGCAGCGGGCCGAGTCAGTGTTGAGGTGGATGACGACAGCAAATGGAAGCACGCCGCGTGGAGCTTCGGAGCCGTCGTAGGTTAAGGTGGCACGCGCTGTTTAAATAGATAAATAAGGCTTTTTCCTCGCATGCCTTCGGAGCTGCCTAGGATCTAGTCAACACACGCTGTTTAAATAGATAAATAGGGCTTTTTAAATTATTTAAATACCCCTAACTTAGAAAATTCATAACTTTGTGTAGAAAAATCACAAAAATAAAATTAAAATACCCTCTTGATTAGTGAACAAAGGACAACAATGTGGAATAAATTTTAAGTTTATTTGATGGATTTTTTTTAATTAATTAAACACTATTTTAAATCATGCTCCATGCATATTGACACATCACCTTGGCTTAAAATTTTGGCATGTTGTAGCCTCTATCAAGGAAAATATCCTCTGATTTTTCCAAAGTCAGAGGAAGTCCTTATACAGAGATCCATTTTTTTCAAGTTTTTGCACATTATTTCCTATAAATAACCATGGAAATTAGCATGTTGATTAGAAAATTCTAGGAAAATTTTGGAAGGTCCACCATGACCAGAGAAGCTTTTAAAAATAATTTCATGGGTCAAGACATTTAAAATATACCTAATTTTCAATAACCCTAAATCATTAAGATAATTAATTTTGGAAAATATAAACATTTAAATGACTTGATTTTTGATCACCACTATTGTTTATGGTACAAAGAACTCATCATCAAAATTTCAAAATATTTTGAGTTCATTTAATAACATAGGTTGATTTTTAATGATAAATATCATTTTTAGCATTTAAATGATTTTTAAAAATAAAAATATAACTAAAAAATTTATAAAACTTATTTTTTGAGTTCTCTAAGATCAAGAGTATTTTCTAAGATTAAAATAATATTTAAATTAAAAACTTGATTTTTAACCTTTTTTTAATATTTAAATATTTAAAAATCCCTAAAATTCACAAAAATAATAAAACTCATGAAAATATTCTAAATTGCTTCTTAATCACTTAGGAACAATTAGAATATGTTTCCTGATTTTTTAAATAAAGATATTGAATTTTAAAGCTTAAAAATGAATTTTTAAAAACTAAAAATTGATTTCCATTAAAATAATTACAATAAATCAAATAAAATTTAAAAAATATAAAATCTTCTCCTCTGAGTTCTCTGACCTTAGGGAGACTTTTAAAAAATACAAAACTTAATTTTCTTCATTTAAATATTTTATATTTAATAAATACCCCAAAACTTAAAATAATTGTAATAATTTAAATAAAATTAAAAAATTCATGAGATTTGGTCCAAAGACTTCTCTATTCTAATTCTACCTCCAATAAAAATTTCAACGTATTAGGATTTACCTTTGTCAGGTTAGAAATTTTGATCCGGAAAATGGAGTGTGAGTTCTACAACATGGTGAGGATCACATTTGATTTCATGAAGGAGAAATTCGTTCATGAAATTAAGTGCAAATTAGTTATAGTGATTTTGTTTGATTTTCTATAAATTTCTTATTAAAATTTTTGTTGTTAATTTACACCTTCCCCGTAGGATCAATATCTGGGGCTTAAATAGAAAGTCCATTATTACTTGATAACGCTACGTATATTTGCGTAGAATCCCATTATTAATTTCCTATAATTATATATATTTTACACAACTTGATTTTTATATAAGGATCAAGTTTTTGGCACTGTAGTGGTGTCAACATCATAAATCCTTACATGTAAAAATTTGGGATCAAGTTTTCGGCGTCGTTGCCAGGAAAGGTAATAGTTAAATTTAATTAAATTAAATAGTTTTGATAAATTAGGAAATTTAGAGAATATATATGTACTATAAAATATAAAAAAACAAAAAAGAAATTATAAAAAAAATCCAAAAGGGAATTTAATTGAGATTGTATTTTTAAAGAAATTTTACCTTGCTTGCTTTATTTGTTTATGCGAAATATTGGATCTGAAGGTTTAGTACCTTATGATTAAGAATTAAAACGTACTATTAGAAAATTTTGAAAACAAAAAGAGAAAGTAAAAATTTCAAAGAAATGGCAAATAATATAGAAAATCCAATAAATGAAAATCGACAAAGACCTTTAATAGATTATGCAAATTTGACAGAAGATGAACTTCATTTAACTATTCAAAATCCTGATATTGCTACTAATACATTTGGGCTTAAACCTGCTATTATCTAAATGATACAAAATAATAAGTTTGAAGGATCATACTGAAGATCCTAACTTACATCTTGCTAGTTTTCTTGAAATTTATGCTACATTTAAATATGGTAGAGTGTCTAATGATGTTGTTAGGCTTAGAATTTTTCCTTTTTCATTAAAGGATAAAGCCAAGGCTTGGTTAAATTCCTTAGTACCCGGATCTATTAGAACTTGGGGAGAACTATCAAAAAAAATCTTCGCTAAATATTTTTCACCCTCGAAAACTACTAAGCTTAGAAATAATATTATATCTTTTTGTAAGTTTGAAGGGGAATCAATATATGAAGCTTGGGAAAGATTTAAGAATCTTCTTAGAAAATGCCCACATCATGCTTTTCCAGATTTGTTAATAATTCAAATCTTTTACACTGGATTGGTAGGATCATTAAGATCTATTATAGATGCTGCTGCGGGTGGATCCTTAATGTAAAAAACTTTTAATGAAGCATATTCTTTAATTGAAGAAATAACTACTAACAATTTTCAAAGGCCCTCTGAAAGGGTAAATCCTAAGAGAGAAGCCAGTATTGATAATTTTGATCCAATGTCTATTTTGACATCTCAAATTGCTACTATTTCTAAAAAGATTTATCAAATAGGAGTAAACTATTCTCAAATACTCCCAATATTAGAGGAAATTTCACTGGGATAGATTATTGCAACTCAACAATCTAAAGAAACTTTAAATGCTATAAATATTTGAAATAACAATCCCTATTCTAATTATTTTAACCCTGCATGGAAAAATCACCCTAATTTTAGTTGGAATAATTATAATAATTCGGCAAATCCATCTGGAAATCTGAACAATCAAGGAAATCCTAATTTTGTACCTTATTATCCTCCAGGATTTAACTCCAATCCTAACCCACAAGTTAAGAAAAAGAAGTTGACAATGGAATAAGTGATGTTGAATATGGGAAATTAAATACAGAATCAAGGGACTGCTATAAGAAATATTGAAACTCAATTAGGACATATTGCGACTGCACTTAGTAACAGACCTTCTGGAATTCTTCCGAGTACTTTGGAAGTTAATCCAAAAGATCAAAAAAAAGAGAAAATTAAAGCTATTTAATTATGAAGTAGAAAAGAAATTGAAAGAAGGATCCAAAGAGAAACTAAAGTTGATGAAGGGAAGAAAGAAATGGAAAATGATCAGCAAGAAAATGAAAAAACACATGTTCTTATAGAAAAACCATTACCTCCGTTTCCTCAATGACTGAAGCAGAAGAATAATATAAACAATTTACAAATTTTTTGGAAATCCTTAAGAAGTTAACGATAAATATTTCTTTTGTTGAAGCTTTGGAACAAATGCCAAGTTATGCAAAATTTATGAAGGATGTACTAAATAAGAAAATTAAGTTTACAGATCATGAGATTGTTGCACTCAGTGAAGATTGTAGTGCTATTATTCAGAAAAAGCTTCCTGAAAAATTAAAACATCCTGATAGTTTTAATATACCTTGTGCAATTAGTGAAAAGTTTTATGGAAAGGCTTCATGTGATTTAGGAGTGAGTATCAATCTTATGCCCTTAATGATCTTTAAACTATTAGATTTTGGATAAATTTCCCCTACTACTATAACTCTTTTGTTAGTTGGCCGATCAATAACTTATCTAAAAGAAGTTATAGAGGATGTACTAGTCAAAGTAGATAAATTTATTTTCTTTGTAAACTTTGTAGTTTTGGAAATGGAGGAAGATAAAGAGATTCCTATTATTTTAGGGAGACAATTTCTTATAATAGGAAGAGCTATAATAGATGTAAAAAAAGGAGAATTAATAATGAGAGTTAATGATCAAGAAGTAAAATTTAATATAGCAAAAGTTATGAAATATCCTACAATAGAAAAAGATAATGAATGTTTAAGGATGGAAGTAGCTGAGTATCTAATGAATAGTTTAAGAAAGAATTCAAAGATAAATTTAAGCAAGGAGAAATTTTTGAAAATAAAGATGAAGTTAAAGAAGAAGATTTGGATTATATTCTTGGCAAATTTGAAACGTTAGACTTTTTGGAAAATGAAAGTAAAAATCTTATTCCATCAAGTATTAAACCACCTGAACTTGAATTAAAAATATTACCTACCCATTTAAAGTATATATGTTTAGGAGAATCATCTACGTTACTTGTTATTATATTTTCTGAGTTAATTGAAATTCAAGAAGAAAAGTTAATAGAAATGTTGAAAAAGTATAAAAAGCCTTTTGGATGGACTTTAGCAGATATTAAAGGAATTAGTCCTTCAATTTGTATGCACAAAATTTTATTAGCTGAACAATATGAACCTAAAGCTATTCCTCAGAGAAGATTAAACATAATAATGAAAGAAGTTATTAAAAAAAAGATTTTAAAATGGTTAGATGCTGGAATTATATATTTTATTTCAGTAGTGTTTGGGTAAACCCAATTCACTGTGTTTTGAATAAAGGAGGAGTCACCGTTGAAGAAAATGAGAAAAATGAATTAATACCAATAATACAAGTAACTTGTTGGTGAATTTGCATTGACTATATAAATTTAAATATGGAAACCAGAAAAGATCACTTTCCTTTACCCTTTCTAGACCAAACTTTGGATAGATTGGCAGGGAATAAGTATTATTATTTTTTTGATGGATATACCAGTTATCATCAAATTCTAATTGCTCCAGATGATCAAGAGAAAACATTATTTACAAGCCCTATGAAATATTTGCTTTTCCTAGAATGTCTTTTGGACTATGCAATGTACGTGCAACATTTCAAAGATCTATGATGACAATTTTTAGTAATTTTATAAAACATGGAATGGAAGTTTTTATGGACGATTTTTCCGTGTTTGGAACTTCATTTGAATTATGTTTTAATAATTTAGAAAAAATTCTAGAAGTATGTGAAAATCAATTTTTATTAAATTGGAAAAAAATGTCAATTTATGGTTGCTAGAGGTATTGTACTTGGGTATAAAATTTTTGAGAAAGGCATGGAGATAGATCCTGCAAAATCTAAGATATAAAAAAATTACCACCACTTACTAATGTTAAATGGGTGAGAAGTTTTCTAGGACATTCTGGTTTTTACAAGCACTACATAAAATTTTTTTCAAAAATAACTAAGCCTCTATGCCAACTTTTAGAAAAAGATTTAAAATTTGATTTTAACGAAGAATGCATAAAAGCATTTGAATTATTAAAGAAAAATTTAGTTAGTGCACCTATAATAGTATCGCGTGACCGGGAAAAATTAGTTGGAATATTGTGCGATGTTAGTGATTATGCTATTGGGGCTGTATTAGGACAAATGCAAGACAAAGTTTTTAAGGATATATATATTATGCTAGCAAGACTCTAAATGAGGCTTAAATTAATTATACTACTACAGAAAGAGAGTTATTAGCTATTTTTTATGCCTTTGATAAATTTTGACCTTTTTTTAATTAGAATTAAATGTATAGTGCATACAGATAATTCTGTTATTAAATATTTAATGCAAAGAAGGATGTTAAACCAAGATTTATTAGATGGATATTCTATTGCAAGAGTTTGATTTTACAATTATTTATAGCAAGATTAATTAGATGGATACTTCTATTGCAAGAGTTTGATTTTACCGTGGTAGATAAAAAGAAAAATGATAATCAAATAAATGAACATTTGTCTAGAATAGAAATAGAAATATTAACTAATTTTGCAAATAAAATTTTAGAGAATTTCCCTGATGAGCAATTATTTAGTATTGATGAAATAGATGTACTGTGGTATGCTGCTATAGTGAATTATATTATAAGTGATATTCTACCACATGATATAAAAAATTCATAATTAAACGATATAATAAATTATATTGTAAGTGATAATCTACTACCAGATATTAAGAATCAACAATTAATAAAAAATTATATATGATTCAAAAGACTATTTTTGGGATGACCCATATTTATATAAATAATGTAAAGATCTAATTATTTGAAGATGTGTGCTTTATAAAGAAACTCAATAGATAATTGAATTTGGAGGACATTTCGAAACAAATAGAACTGCATATATAATTTTACAAGTTGGATTTTGTTGGCCTACTATTTTTAAAGATGTTAATGAATATATTAAAATGTGCGATAGATGTCAATGTGTAGGAAATATATCTAGAAGAAATGAAATGCCTCTAAATTACACATTGAAAGTTAAAATTTTTTATGCATGGGGACTAGATTTTATGGGACCATTTATGCGTTCATTTGGAAACTTGTATCTATTACTTGCTGTTGATTATATTTCTAAATGGATTGAAGTTATTGTTGTACATAGATGTGATGCTCATAGTGTTTATAAATTTTTAATTAAGAATATTCTTACAGGATATGAAATGTCGAGAATAATTATTACTAATGGAGGATTTCATTTTAGGAATAAGATAATCAAAAAACTAATTAAGAAATATGATATTATTCATAGATTCTCTACTACTTATCATCCTTAGACTAATGGTCTAGCAGAGATATCAAATTGTGAAATTAAACGCATTTTAAAAAAGTCTGTAAATCCTTATAAATTAGATTGGTCTGCTAGACATGACACAGCATTATGGGCATATAGAACTGCTTATAAGACACCTATAGGAATGTCTCCATACTGATTGATATTTGGAAAAAAACATGCCACTTACTTGTAGAATTAGATCATAAAGAATTTTAGGCTATTAAGGAATTTAATTTTAATCTAAAAGATGCTGATGAGAAAAGATTATTACAATTCAATGAACTTGAGGAGATTAGAAATGAAGCATATGATGATGCAAAAATCTATAAAGAGAAAATGAAAATATGGCATGATAGGAAAATTATTCAGAAAGAATTTGAACTTGGACAAGAAGTTCTATTACATAATATAAGATTAAGATTGTTTCCAGGAAACTAAAATCTAGATGGTTAGAGCCATTTAAAGTAATTAAAGTCTATCACTATGGAACTATTGTGATTAAAGATCTTAACACTAAAAAGATATTTAAAGTTAATGGGCATCGTTTTAAACACTATTATGAAGGGCACATACCTCAATTTAAAGAAGTTTCAATATTAATTCAACCCAACTAAATAAAAGGTATGTCGGGTTGACGACATTAAACCAAGCACTTTATGAGAGGCAACCCATACTTAAATTTTTATGAATTACTATTTAGTTTGTTAAGTGTCTTATATATTAGTAAACCGACCTTGGGCTCTATTTAGGGCCGAATTTCATCAGAAAAGGTGCTCCTCTATGTTTTTCACTCCTCTACGTTCTTTTTTTGCTCCACTTCATTCCATTTCACTACCAAATTGGAGTCAATTAGTGATTTTGGTTTCATAGTTTAGAGCTTTTGTGGTGAGATTTAGTGTGAAGCTTTCTGTAAGAGTGTTGGAGAAGGAGAAAAGTGAGAGAATTCTTCTTCTTGCATTTCTAAGGAAAGGCTACAAAAGATTTTCTTTAAGAAAGAGTTCCAGATAAGTTTATTTGTTTATTTAGTGTTGTATGAACTTTATTTTATATATAAAATTTATGTTTTGTAGTATCTTTCTAAAGAAGTCTGAATAGTTCCTTCTATCTTTCCTCGTACTCTGAGATATGATAAAATGAAGAGATAAAATGAATGTGCCATAATTAAAATATAAAATAAATTGTAATGATTTCTCAACTCTGAACTTAATTTACTTTTTAGTCTGGCCAATTGATTTGTTAAAATATGTTGTGAAACATATGATTAGGGAAATAGAGTATGAGTTCTACAAGAGAGTGAGGATCATATTTCATTCCATGAAGGAGAAATTCATTCATGAAATTAAGTGCAAATAAATAGGGAAATATTCTTTGTTGGGTGTAAAATTGGAGAAGCTTTAGGGTGATAGACTAAAATCCCCATTTTTTTCTTAGTGTTTAAAAGCAAAAGCGAGAGTTAGCCTTCAGGTGAAGGGAAGTGAGAGCTCTGGAGTGGGAGCCGGTATCCTTTTACCCTATCCACAGATTTAGGGACTAAACCTAAGATTAGCCAATGATTTTCTATACACTGTATCAGTGTAGAGAATTAAAATTTCTCCTATTTGGCACAATCCATATTAAAAACATTTATCTCATGTCATTTCATCAAGATTTCATTGTAGTGGGAAGGATGCTTTTTCACATACGAAATCTTCATTACCTAAACATAGTTCTTAGATTAGTATTTAATATTTAAAAGTTGCATTTCCATTTTTTCTAATAGTTAAGTAATTTAGTTTTGTTAATATCTCAACATTCAAAATTAATGACAGTGATTTCGTTTGACTTTCTATAAATTTCCTCTTTAAATTTATCATTGTTAACTTACACCTTCCCCGTGGGATCGATATTTGGGGCTTAAATAGAAAGTTCATTATTACTTGATAACGATATGTATACTTGCGTAGAATCCCATTAATAATTGCTTTGGGGCTTAAATAGAAAGTCCATTATTACTTGATAACGATACGTATACTTGCGTAGAATCTCATTATTATTGCCTATAATTATATATATTTTACACAACATACTTTTCATATAAGGATCAAGTTTTTAGCACTGTAGTGGTGTCAACTGTATAAATCCTTACATATAAAAATTTGGGATCACAGGCGGCAGCAGTGATGGGTGCGACGGCGGTAATTTGAACTTTTGGTGGGTGGTTGCTGAACTCATCTGGCGATTTCCTTTGATGATCCAAGTCTTCTTTAATAAAAATCAAATGGGTGCCTTGGTGTCGCATCTAAAAGGTGTTTCCATTCAATGAATCTTCTAGAAGTTGTCTCCTCATAAGACAATTAAATGAATTTTTTTGTCCATGGGTTATTTTCCACTTTTTTATCAAGGGTTGCTTCGAGCACCTCTTCAAAATTCCACTCCAATTAATATTTCTTCAAATTGCTAACTTTTTCACTTAAGCGTGGGGTACCTGGCGCTTAGGCGCGAAGCCTCTAACGTGTAGGCGTGGATCTAGGCGCTTAGGCACCCAAGTACATTTTTCACATTTCTTCATTTTTTGCTTCAAATTTCATAATTTTTCACTCCTTTTAGCATGTTCCATCCATTTGATTGTACCTAAAATAAATACACAAAAATACCTTTCATTAAAGCACAATATCTCAAAAATAGGTATAAAATGTGTATAAAAACACTATATATTTTATGTGTATCAAAATCCCCCAAACTTATGATGTTACTTCTCCTCAAGTGAGATTTCAATCTTTAAAAACCAACATAAGTAGATAATGTATATGAGTTTCTTTAGGAGTTACAAAAATTTAGATTTAGAAACATAGTAGTCCAATTTAGAAAAAAATATTAGTAAATGAGACCAACTTAGAGTGTATAAATTTTTAATGTTAAGAAATATGAATATATGAATTCCTATCTAATTCAAAAATATTGTAAATTTTCTAAATATATAATTTAAGTCTTTTTTTATCTCTGCTTAAAAATTTTTATCAAAAATAATTTTAGTATCTATATTATAACCTTAAGCTTAAGAGTTTCCAAGTCTTATACTTTAAAAAGATCAGATGTAGAACTAATTTTTGATTAAACACTAATCCTCAAGCTTCTCCTCCCTTTTGTTTTCTTTTATTTTTCTTTTTTTTTCTTTTTCTTTTTCTTTTTTCTATTTTTTCAAGAAAGGATTATTATATCTAGATAGGCCCTAAATGGTTTTGAATTCCACTCTTCCTTTCCTAAAGCAAAGAGTTGATAACTTACTTTTGCTTAAAAAGCATAATAATAGTTTTGAAATTTAATTTCAATAAAAGAAATTTAAGTTTTGAAAATAAAAGGTCTAAATTTCTAAATTTTTCAAAAATACATTTTTTACTAAAGATAGTTACACTACATTTAGCACTTTCCTCACTAAAGAATTTTTAACTTTAAGTTTTTCTAAATTATGATACTCATTTCTAAAATAAAAATTTTACTTCCCTAACATAACTTCATATACATAATCATTTTTCAAATCAAAATCAAATTTATTGGAAATACAATTGAGAAAAATTAAACTTTTAACTTTCTTTAAAATTTGTCATCTCCCCCCTCCCCCCAACATAAATTTTTTAATAGAAATAAATCATTTTAGCATCATATTTAAAAGGAAGAAAGAAAACTAACTATAACATGATTACAAAAATTTTTATATCCTAAATATGCAAGTACAAAAAAAATTTAAAAACAAGAATAAAAAAAAATTAAATTGATAAAATTTTAATTCTTAACATATAGAGATTCATTAAACTTCTATGCTGTTGAGTATAACTGAAAAGCAAATAAACACACTAACAAACAAACACAATTACAATATAAAGAAAAATAACTGGTAGTAAATTGAAAATTTTAAACATGGAGTTTTAAGTAACGAGATAGCTAAATTCTAAAACTTTCTAAGATTCCAGAATTAGGCTCAACAAACACTAATTAAATACAACAAAACAACACAATAAACACAATTACTACCACTTAAACATAGTAACTACACACAAAAATCTAAATACATTACAGTAGGTGTACTAAACAAAACACAACTAAAACTAACAATCTCAACAATCTCAACTATAAACAACAAAGTCCAGAATACTTGTATCATCAAAAGTTCATAACAGTACATAAAAAGAAACTAACATAAAACAGAAAATAGAATTACAAATCCAACTAAGCCTCATCTTCCTCATCAATATCATCACTTCGCCAAGCAGCAATAGGCTCATACGATGGATGACTAGGGTACTGAGGAAATACAACATCTCGGTTACCTCTATTGAGATGCTCCATAGCTGTGTTGTACTCCTCCTTATAATCACTGCTTCTTTTCATACACTTATCCATATGCTCAGCAAAATGCTCTAGATTTGCAACTTTTTCATTGGTATACTTAATATTATTCTTTCCATAAGTTGTGACTGAGTATCAGAACCAAAAATCTGACCTCATGATGTTGAAGCATGTGAAGTAGAGGCTCGCGAAGTAGAGGCAGCATAACTATTGGAGAATCCACCCTTCCAACCAAAAGACAATTATGTTAATAAGTCTTCACATTTACACTTGTAATGGGCCTCAATGGCTGTAGGATTTCCTCCCAGCTATCATATCTAACACCAGCCTACTCACATAACAAAAAGATCAAGGATTCAAATCCCAAACCTGTGGTAGTAGCAACAATGGCACAATTGGTAATAACTCCATAAATCAATCCTCCAATATCAATCGATTTGGACTAATAAATAAAGTAGTTTAGGATTGCTCTCTCTCGAGTCACTTGACTCAGATGATTTGTAGGAAGTTAACGAGGAGAAAAAAATAATTCCACGCCTTTGCATTGGCATCCAACTTCGAGGCAGAAAAATTTACTCTTCTTTCATTGGTAATCTTCCATAATCCTCTCCCATTAGTTAAAAATGATATAATATCATCTAACTCCTCCTCACTAGGACAATAGTTTGCATAAAAACACAAAGTACTAGGAGGAAGATGGTAAAATTGATTAATTACTTCAGGAGAAAATGGTACTGTCTTCATCAGGCTCTGAGAGGTTCGCATAGAACCAACACTTTTGGCATTACATCGAGGTAAAACAATAACTTCTATCCATTTGGATACACTACTAACAATATATATAAATTTATAAAAGATGGTATAAATGGTTCCATGAAATGTAATCCCCAAACATCAAATATCTCAACTTCTAACACGTAATTGAGGGGTATCACATTCCTCCTATAAATATTGCCTACTCGTTGACATCAATCACTAGTTTTTATATAAGCATTAACAACTCTAAATATTGCATACCAATAAAATCCAGATTGTAAGAGTTTTTATGTTATTTTATCAACACCAAAATGTCCCCCAAAATTAGAATTATGACTTTTTTGGATAATTTCATAAGTTTATTCTAAAGAAACACATCTTTAAATAATAAGAACCTTTCCTTGTTTATATAAAAATGGGTTGTACAGCCCGGTGTCTGACGGTTTTGGACAGAGTCTAACTAGTATTCCCAACTTCTTGGAAATTAAAAATACAGTGGAGTCAATGGAGGATGGGAAAGCAGCAAAACCTGTTGGTTTTGCTGTTGAATTTTACAAGAAATGATGGGTGAATATTCATCCTGAATTGGTTAATACAATTCAAGATTTTTTTCATGGGGTGGATTTGCCTCAGTATTTTAAGTCTTCTAATATTGTTCTTATTCCCAAAGATACTGCTGCTTCTTCTTGGGATAAGTTTAGACCTATTAGTATTAATATTGTAGTATCTAAGATTATTTCAAAAACTATTGTTAACAGACTACATCCTTTCCATCAAAATATAATTTCCAACAATCAATCTGCTTTTGTGAAGGGTAGGAATATTTGTGATAATGCTTTGACTGTACAGAAACTTCTTATGGATTTTGATATGAAGAGTAGAGGAGGAAATGTGATATTCAAGCTCGACGTTAGGAAAGCTTTTTGTAACATGCGATGGGAATTTACTTTGGAAACTCTGACAGCTATTGGTTTTCCTAATCATTTTTGCAACTTGATTCATAGAATTTTGAATAATAATTACTTTTCTCTTCTTATTAGTGGTCAAAAATATGGTTTCTTTAAAGCCACCAAAGGAATCAAATAAGGAGATCCTCTTTCTTTTTGTTTGTTTATTATAACATTTGATTATATATCGAGATGTCTTAAACATGATTATGCTCCTTACCCCAACGTTAAACTACATTCACACGGGAAGAATTGGTATTTCTAATCTTTGCTTTGTTGATGACTTTAGTGTTTTTACCAATGCTCATAAATGTTCTATCAAAAGAGTATGGAAGATTCTTCAGCATTTTTAGAATGTTTTTGGGCTTTGCTTCAATACTTCTAAATGCTCTTTTTATTGTTCTAAACAGGTTTCTTCAAATATTAAGAATTGGATATCTGATGTTATGGACTGTAAAAAAGCTTCAATTCCTATATCTTATTTGGGATTCAAACAAAATAAGGGGCACAAAAAGATAGCTTCTTGTATGCATATGATTGATAAAATGAAGCAGAAATTATTATCTTAGGAAGATAAATTTCTATCTTATTGAGGTATATTTATTATCCTTAAGAGTATTTTATTCTCTTTGCCACTTTATTCTCTACAAGTCATGAATATGCCTAAGGAGTTTATTAAGAAGCAAGAAATGCTATTTAATATATTCATTTGGGATGGTTTGGGTATAATGAATATTCATTAGAGGAATTGACATAAGTTGTGTAAACCATATAATACGGGTGGTCTGGGATTTAGGAGTCTTTGAGACTCTATAAAAATAAATTATAAGAGGTTATGGTATTGTTTTCAGTTGAACAAATCATTATGGGCTTCTTTGATGCATGCTAAGTATTGTGTTGATAAACATCATTTATCAATTTCTCCCTCGAGAAAAAGATTATTTCATCTGGAAAGAAATGTATAAAGTCTCTAAGCTAACTGAAACTTTCTTTTGTAGGGATTTGGGTATTGGGTAGTGTTCTTTTTGGTTTGATAATTGGTTGGGGCAGGGTGCTCTTTCTGATCACTATGCTGGGCCTTTTTGATATTAATATTAAAGTCGATCATTTCTGGGTCAATGATAATTGGAGGCCGGAGAAACTTTTGAATAATATTAATATCCAGGATACCAATTTCATTGGTTTGATTTCGAGACCTAGGAATAGAAAGGATAGTTTGATTAATAAAAAGAGAGTGGATGATTCTATTTCAAAGTGCTTTGCACGGTCTATTTTTATTTTTCAAGTTTGCAAATGAAATGAATTTGGAATCTTTGGCTTAAACCATCCATTTATTTCTTTACATGGCTTGTTTTAAAATAATTTGATTCCTTCTGATGACTTTCTTAAGATGAAAAGGTTAAGAATTTCATCTCTTTGCACTCTTTGTATGGCTAAAGAGGAGTCTATTATTCATTTATTTGATGATTTTAGTTTCATTACTACAATCAAGAATTACTAAGTAAAAAGCTTTTTAATTTTGATATGGATCACACTTTCCACTTTCTTACTAATTTGTTTCATCGATGGAAGCAATTGGCAAGGATTTTTTCAGCACTATCCCTTGTGTTGTCATGTGGTTTGTATGACTAGCTAGAAGTAATACAATTTTTAATGGCGTGATACCGGATATTACTATGGGACTCATTTTTTGTTCTTTGTGCAAGAGTCTTACTTCTCAAAAATTTAAAGGAATGGGATGGACTTTGCTTAAGGGTAACTGTTGAACTCAATTTTGGTTGAGGTTTAGTTTTTTTTTCCTCTTTAGTAGCCTAGGGTCTAGCCATAGGACTTTTCTTGTTGACTATTTCTAGAAAACTAAACATGTAACCCTCACCATTAGAAATTCCAAACTCTTCTCCACTCAACTTGAAGTTGCACATATTGCTCTAAACCTCTAGCACTTAGTAGGTAGGGTCGCTGTGGGGGAAACTCAAGATGATTCACCCTTAGGATTGCTGGACCTTAAGGTTGACCATGGGTGTTGGTCTAGCTAAGGCATTCACTACACTCATCTACACTCACAATCACTCACAACCCTAAACTCAAATTTCCACTCAAATTTCTAACCTACACTTATCTACACCCACATTCACTCACAACCCTAAACTCAAATTTCTAGCCTAGATCCCTCGATCTTTTGGGACACTCATGCAGATGGTCCCCTAAACCTACTAGCCCTAGGGCGATGGCTTAGCTAAGACCACTATGTAGAGGACCCAAAATGGGGTTTCCATTGTTCCATGGCTTGTTGGTGATGATTGGTACCTCAACTTCAAAAAAATCCCATTTTGGCCTTTTACCCTTAAAACACCCCAAATTACCAAAATACCCCTCTTGGGCTCATAATCCCAAAAATTCCAAAAATTCCTAGAAAATCCCAATAATCCCAAATATTCCCAATTTCATTTCTCTCAACTACCACATGACCCAATTGGGCTAATTTGACCATTTTTAACCAAAATCCCCAAATTGCCTTTTTAAGGCTCAAATTTCCCCAAATCCAACTCAAATGTCCATCAAATTGACCTAAATTCCAATCCTAAACTCAAATTCACTTTTTATATGACCAAACAAAACCAAATCCAAGCCTAGTTGGTTCATGATTTGAGCCCAATTTTGAGTTATGTTAAAGCCCCAATTTTGACCATATGACGCTCTCACCAAATTGAACCCATAGCCTAGTCAATTGGCCTCAATTAATGTTTCAAAATCTTTATGACTCACCAAATTGAACCCATAGCCTAGTCAATTGGCCTCAATTAATGTTGTAAAATATTTATGAAATTCTTATACATCAAAATTAGCCATCAATTGACCTTGGTGAAGACTCAAATTCATTTGATTTTGACCTAAATCCAAAATTCCCAAATTTAGCCCCAAATTGGCTAAGTCCCCAAATTTCACCCAATTGATTGCCATAACCTCTAAATTGGCATCCAATTCATGTTGAAAACTTGTCATGAGGTCCCTATTGACCATTTACAATAATGAATTTGGACTTAGCCCAAGGCTAACCCAAGCTAGACCCAAGCCTAGCCGACATGACCAAATTGATTAAAGTTCAAAATTCCCTCAAATTGACCCTCCAATTGAGCTCAAAATCATGACCAAATTGACTAAAAATCAAAATTCCCTCAAATTGACCCTTCAATTGAGCTCAAAACCTCTTCGACCAAATTGATTAAAGTTCAAAATTCTCTCAAATTGACCCTTCAATTGAACTCAAAACCACACCCATCCTTCACTAAAGTTGTTCCTTATTATCATATACACCAAATGCAAAAATCAATTGGGCCAATTGACATGGCTAGCCTATCCCAAACAAAAGTTTTGGTCATTTGCACCCACTTGGACCCATGCACTAAATGTGACCTAACCACCCTAAAGCCACCAAATTAACTCCACCACAGCCATTAGTTGGATTTAGTGACCAGTCCAAACACCATGAAATCTCCTAAATCAAGCCATAGACCAAAGGTCCCCCACATTAAGGGATCTTATTTCCAAAAATGCACATGCTTAAGATATCTTTGCCAATTCAAAGCACATTTGAATTAAATTGTTGTGATGGATTCCTCTAGGTTCTTTGAGCTCCTAGCGACCTCCTGTGGCCAGCCAGCCAGCCAGCCTAGTGGCTGGAAAAGACC
The DNA here is from genome assembly GCA_002079205.1 of Phalaenopsis hybrid cultivar. Taxonomy (NCBI): domain Eukaryota; kingdom Viridiplantae; phylum Streptophyta; class Magnoliopsida; order Asparagales; family Orchidaceae; genus Phalaenopsis; species Phalaenopsis hybrid cultivar. The sequence goes on along the minus strand of JXCR01141776.1, from coordinate 27,034 downwards.
AAAACTGAGAGCAACTCCCATGGCACCTCACCCAAATCAAACCTCGAGGCAAGCTCATCCAAATCAAATTGAAGAGCTCCTATGCCCTCCACCTAGGCACCACAATGCACCCAAACTTATGCCCTGAGAGCCACCCCATAGCCATTTTTATAAAAACTCACCTCCCACGGCCATGGGAGGTGTGCTGAAATTTTCTTAGAGAGACCTTTACAAACTTCACACAGAGCTTCCCTAAGATCCCCTCTGTGCATTCCAGCCATTTTTTCCTCACCCATTCCCATTGCCGGAGCTCAATTTTGAGGTTGAAACCTTGTCGGAAACCAGGACAGAACCCAATACACCTCCACAGTCCATCAAACACAAATTAACTTCACCCACATCTTCATAACAGTGAAAGAAGCTAAAGCCCCATCAAATCCCCCTTTCATAGAGCCTCTACCATAGCCCTAGACCAACACCTGAAATCGACCTTGGTCGAATTCATACCTAGGCCTTACACCAAGACCAGGAACTCAATGCCTAGCATCCTTGGACCCCAAACAACATGCCGAGCACCCCTAATTAAAGCCTCCCTTCTTAGAGCAAAGGTATAAAACTTCTCCTCTCCCGAGCTTATTTTGATTCTCCATCTACTTGGGCATGATTTCATGGTATATTAACTGTAAAGATGTGTTCGTCTCACTTAGATGAGTCCATAGGATCAAACCTGAAGTGATTTGGTTGAGTCTAGGCTGAGATCTTAAGGTTTTAGTGTGGACGGGCACGGGATCATTCTATCGGGGACGATGACGGGGAGCCGTTCGATCAAGTGTGTATCAAATGGACGGAGGAGATCGAGCCGGACAGCACTTCGGGACATAAACAGCGGGCTGAGTTAGCAAGCTACATGGACTGCGGCGTCCAACTAGAGCGCGCCTCGCATGCCTTCGGAGCTGCCTAGGATCTAGTCAGCACACGTGTTTTAAATAGATAAATAGGAATTTTTCCTCGCATGCCTTCGGAGCTGCCTAGGATCTAGTCAACACACGCTGTTTAAATAGATAAATAGGGCTTTTTAAATTATTTAAATACCCTTAACTTAGAAAATTCATAACTTTGTGTAGAAAAATCACAAAAATAAAATTAAAATACCCTCTTGCTCAGTGAGCAAAGGAGAACAATGTGGAATAAATTTCAAGTCCATTTGATGCATATTTTTTTTTAATTAATTAAACACTGTTTGGGATTATTTGATTCTCTATGCATATTGGCACATCACCTTGGCTTGGAATTATTGGTATGTTGTAGCCTTTATCAAGTAAAACATCTTCTAATTTTTCCAAAGTCAGAGAAGGTTCCTATATAGAGATCCATATTTTTCAAAATCTTCCACATTGTTCCTTTAAAATAATCTTAGAAATTAGCATATTGATTCTTAAATTCTAAGAAAATTATTGAAGGTCCACCATGACTAGAGAAAATTTGAAAATAATTTCATGGGTCAAGTCATTTAAAATACCCTTAAATTTTTCAAATACTAAATCACTAAAATAATTAATTTTGGAAAATATAAACATTTAAATGAGTTGATTTTTTATCTCCACTGTGATTTATGATCCAGAGAACTCATCTTAAAAATATTAAAATATTTTGAGTTCATTTGACAACTTAAGTTGATTTTTAAAGATAAATATCACTTTTGACAATTAAATGATTTTTAAAAATAAAAATAAAACTCAAAAGATTATGAAACTTTGTTTTTTAAGTTCTCTGTGATTAGGGGTATTTTCTAAAAATAGAATGATAATTAAAATAAAAACTTAATTTTTCGCCTATTTTAAATATTTAAATAATTATAAATTCATAAAAATCACAAAAATAATAAAACTCATGAAAATGTTCTAAATTGCTTCCTAATCACTTAGGAAAAATTATAATGTTTTTCTTTTTCTAAATAAAGATATTTAATTTCAAAGCTTAAAAATAATCTTTAAAGGCTAAAAATGAGATTTTCACTAAAAATAATTCCAGCAAATCAAAGAAAAATCTAAAAATATAAAATTTGCTCCTCTGGGTTCTCTGACCTTAGAGAGATTTTTCAAAAATAAAAAACTTAATTTTCACCACTTAAAATATTTTATTTTTATTAAATAACCCAGAATTTGAAATAATTCTAATAAATCACAGAGAATTCAAAAATATATGAAATTTGATCCAAAGGCTTATCTAATCGAGGTATAGCTCCAATAAAAGTTTGAAGGGATCAGAATTTACCTTGGTCAAGTTAGGAGTTTTCTTTGAAAAATCCTCTTTTTGCATGAAAATAATTACTAAATAATTAAATTTTTAGGAATTTTCTTTGAAAAATCCTGTTTTTGCATGAAAATAATTATATAAAATAAATTAAATTTTGAGAATCACATTTTCTCCTCTGATGTCTCAATTGACCCATGAATGAGGTAGGATAAAAATTTCAAGGTCATTTGAATTAAATTTGATAAATTATGAAGTGTTAGAGCCTTAGGAGCAAATGTGTAATTTTGGAAATCTTGCCTTAATTAACATTTAGGCCTAATTCAAAGAGGAGAATGGGTAACCTCTGATCTTAATAAATTTATTTGGTGCTTGAAATACAAGGCGTTTAATTGGTAGAAATCAATCTTACTTTCTTAATTAAGATTAATAAATTTCTAAATTATTAAAATTTGGAACTTTATTAAAATTAAATGATCATGGACTTAGGGGTATGACTTTTGAAGTAAATAATTAATCAATTTACTACCCTTATCTTGATTTTCAAATAAAATCCAAATCATAAATCATTACCACTTAAAGCTTAACCCTTTTCAAAACAAATTAAGACACTCACCTAGGTCTTAAGGGCTTAGTGGCGACTTAAGCCAAATCAAAATTGACTAAATGAGGATTAGAGAAATAAACATAATTATATCAAACATCCTTAAAACACCACTAATCAAAATTGACTAAATGAGGATTAGAGAAATAAACATAACTAAATCAAACATCCTTGAAACATCGATTGACTAAAAGAGGATTAGAGAAATAAACATAATTATATCAAACATCCTTGAAACACCACCTTGACTAAATGAGGATTAGAGAAATAAACATAACTAAATCAAACATCCTTGAAACACCACTACGTGACTTTACTAATTAAGACACTCACCTAGGTCTTAAGGGCTTAGTGGTGACTTTGGCTAAATCAAAATTAACTAAATAGGATTAGAGAAATAAACATAATTAAATCAAACATCCTTGAAACACCACTAAGCCCAATTAGATTTTAAAATTTTTGCTAAGTTTCAAATTACACTAACTTGCCTCTTTAAGGGTCTTCACCCACATAATTTTCAAATTAAATGGTAAGTGATAATTACCCTATTCTTAGGGATAATTGAGACATCAAGAAGTAATAAGGGTATTTACAGGATGAACCATTAAGCAACATAATGAGTTTAAATGGACTCGAGACATTTCACTAGTTGGTGAGAAAATTGAATGACAAATGATAATTACCCCTTTCTTAGGGATAATTGATACATCAATGTTCACTAACTAATAAGGGTATTTACAGGATGAACCATTAAGCAACATAATAAGTTTAAATGGACTCGAGGCTTTTCACTATTAGTGAGGAGGGGAGGCATGGACCTGCTTCCCTCTCCTAACTTGTTGGATACCTCAGAGGCCTATTAAACTTAATATTCTTTGCTCAATGGAATCTTCCTTAATTAAACGGATACCTCAGAGGCCTATTAAACTTAATATTCTTCACTCAATGAAATCATCCTTAATTAAAATTTTAAGGACTCACCAAGATATGACATAGGTTTAGAGGCCTATTAAACTTAATATTCTTCGCTCAATGAAATCATCCTTAATTAAACTTTTAATGAGAGGCTTATTAAACTTAATATGCTTCGCTCAATGAAATCATCCTTAATTAAACTTTTAAGGACTCACCAAGATATGACATAAGGGTTAGTCGCTCAATGAAATCATCCTTAATTAAACTTTTAAGGACTCACCAAGATATGACATAGGGTTGGGAAAATTGGCTTAATGAAATCATCCTTAATTAAAATTTTTAAGGACTCACCAAGATATGACATAGGGTTAGAATCATCCTTAATTAAACTTTTAAGGACTCACCAAGATATGACATAGGGTTAGGAAAATTAAAAATCATCCTTAATTAAATATTTTAAGGACTCACCAAGATATGACATAGGGTTAGGAAAATTACCAAAATTTTACCTTTCCTGTTTATCATAAACTGCCTTAACATGCATTTTAAGTTTCAGGAGGTGGAACGAGAAGACTCGGGTACACTTTTACAGTTTTCAGCGTTGTCTTTCTTGTACTTTCATACTGTACTTTTATACCTATAAATTTGCATGCTAAAAAAAGATGTCACCCTGCATGAAAACTAAAACCATCAGGATAGCCACATAACCATAATAAAAAATAAAACAAAATCAACCAAGATAAAATTCACCACCACAACATTCAAAATATAAAACAACTCAAAATTTATTCACAAATATCACACAAAACCACAACTTCAACTAAATTAAGATTTCTTTATCAGATGATCGAGAATCCCTCGGAGGAGGTAAACTACAGTTGCTAACGAGGCTTCTCACAACATTAAGTTGAAGTTTAGTAAGTTCATTTGAACTAAGTGAATCCAATAGAAAATAGTGATGCTGGAACGAGGGAACCGTAGACCTAACCGGTGTCGCTCTAATCAACTTTAATATACCCTCATAAAATTTAAAGAACTTCAACCAAAGGGCCACTTGATTTGATATTATAACTTTATACAATGGATAACTCAAACTTTTCGTGGCAAGGAGCTTAGAGCTAGCATGGTGGGAAGCATGGCCATCTTCAACAGCAAAACCTATCTTCCCCAGCTAAACCAGTCTTCCTTCCTTAGACTTAAACAACAAAGCCCTAGAACTTCGAGGTTGCTTGCTTATGCAATATAAATCCTCACCTTATGTTTAGGCCTTTGTATAGCCCTGTTATACAATATAAGCCCTAACTCGTCTTAGGATTCTGAGGTTGTCGTTTCTCACAATCTAAATCCTCACATCTTCCAGGCTATTTATGTGATTATTTCACACGAATGTAAGCCCTAACTAATAAAATTGGCAGGATGAAACACCTAAATACTTACCTCAAAACTGAAGCCAAACATTAGGATAGCTTGGGAAGTCACCGGGGTTCTCCTTTAGATCCATGACATCCCCTAGTTCCTCTTTCTTTGGATTCTACAATAAATGGTTCTAAATTTGAACCAATCTCCTTTCACACCTATTCTTCTGATTTCATTGAAAAGTCCTACCCTTTGAAATTCCTTAAAGATAATATTTCTTGTTTTTTATCGAGTCTTCTTAGGTGACATTGGTCATTTAAGTTGTAATTAACTATAGGGGCTTTCCCTTATAGGAAGCATGTCCGAACCAAGCTTAATATAAGTTATATGAAGCATGTCCGAACCCAGCTTAATATAAACCCTATTTAATCATTTATATTAAATAGAGGAACTTGTCGGCAAATACAAAGGTTTCGCAGACCAAACGGATGTCATACTTTCCTTAGTTTCTTTCATCGAGCCTCATCCTCAAGTCTTGTGTTTATCCGTCGGGACAGATACAGGATTTGAGGTACATTTCTCTTTCATTTTAAACTATGAAAAATATGAGGTCAGTTCAAATTCATACTTCAACGTCTTTTCGAAGTGGGCAACGTTGTTTCAATTCCGGTGGCCGACAGCTTCTTACGGGGCAAACCCACAAACCAACCCGAAATAACGCCGAAAGCTTCTGGCGACTCCGCTGGAGACAAGCTTTTCCCTCCATACAAATCAAGAAATATTATCTTCACACATCGGTAATATGTCCATGTCCCTCTTGGACCAGATTAACTTTCTTCCGTTGGCATACTTTACCCATTTCTATCTTGGGAAAGTACAACTAACTCCTTGGACTTCAGGACTAGCTGTTCAACCATCTTTGAACAGAGGGATTCAAAAGGCCATTAAGGACTCTTTAAATTTTCATGTGGGGTCGGACCCCCAATAGGTGTGTCAGTGGACTAGTTCCACCTGGGCATTTTCGGCCACTAATTGGGTCCCACACTGGGTCCTAAAATTTTTCACATCTCCCTTCCAAATTTGATTTGCTATTTTACAAATTAAACCCATTCGTGTTGTGCTGGGTGCACTTTGAAATATTAATTAAATTTTACCCCTTTTTAAACAAAGATGTTGAAATTACCCATAAATTAAGACCCGCCCGGTCTACAGATTAACCTCTATTTTCAGTACTTGCACTAAAGATTTTAAGGTTTTTGGCCATATAGCTAACCCTAAAACTTTCTATTTTAAAGCCCGTTGCAATGGCCTACCCAACGCTGAACTTTTCATGTAATCTGCCAATGGACCGCAGCGCCCATAACGTCGCTCCCACCATCAAGTTCGGAGATGGATTTGAAGACCTCGAGGTTATCCTCGGGAAAGCCCCGTTCGTGGTAATGAAGATCACTGCTCCAGAAGTGCAAGTGCCGTCTGCAGAATTCAGTTTGAACAGCCTTCAGGACTTCCCTGCCTGCAAGAAGGCTAAAGAAGTGATGGTCGTTGAAGATTTGACTGAAGGATTAACTGTTCCGTCACCCATGTTTGAGATCGGGTCAAGCTCAAGGGCTGTACCACTGACCCGAACACAAAGGAGGAACCACAATAGAAGTGTTTGGAGGGCCATCAAAGCCCAGACTCCTGAAAACACACCCGTTGAGGGGGAGCTTGATCAAGTTGAAGAGGTACTACTGGAACTTTATCCACTCCTACGATCGAGTAGATTCCATCCTCTGACAGATACTGATGGATGTGAGAGTATCCGAAAGATTAACGAGGGAGTAGATTCCATCCTCTGACGGATACTGATGGATATGAGAGTATCCGGAAGATTGCTGTGAAGTAGATCCCATCCTCTGACAGATACTGATGGATATGAGAGTATCCGGAAGATTGCTGCTGCATTACTATCACCTCATGGACATGGTGAGAAGGGAAAGAAGTTCAGCCCCATCACCCGAGTTAGTGCAGTCTTCACAAGGCTTGCCACTAAAGAAGGATGTTCTGTTAGTGAATTACTTAAACGAGTGGGACATGCAATTTCCCCTCATATGAAAAACAAAATTTTGAAAGATGTTAAGTCCGCTAGAAAATCTCATAAGTCGACTATAAAGTCACCTACCCGTGTTCCTGTCTGGCTCCATTTGGGAAACTGAGTTGACACTGCTATAGTCACCACTGACCACACCACCACCAAGACCGTAGGTTGCCAACCGATGAAGTCAAGACTGGGTCGGAGAAGTTTACCAGTTATTCCTGCAATCACGGAAAGAAAGACAAGATGATTACCTGACATTGTAGCCGGTCTACACCATGGGGAGCATACCTTCCCTCGACATACCGATGTCTCTACTAAGATATTTTGTCCTGAGACATCATCGTCAAAGAAGAAGAGGGAATTAGTACCCAAGGTCGCTGCACCGATACAGTTCAGTGAGCCTGCAAGATAAGAAGTAAAACCAGTGCCTGAAATATCTGACATCGTCGCGACAATAGCCAGTGAGATGGAGGAACAAGAGGAGGATTTCCATCAAGGTCCTCTAGATCTTAAAGAAATCAAGGTATCGATAATTGAGGAAAAGGTTGAGAAACTCAGGATCGAGATTTCTGAGTTAGCTCGAATAATTGAGGAAAAAGTTGAGAAACTCAGGATAGAGATTTCTGAGTTAGCTCGAGAGCATGAGAAGATTTTGATTACAGTGATTACTTGGAGGAGGATTTCATGGATGTCCATGTGATCGAAACTGGAGCTACCACATATGCGCATGAGGCTCAACCTCAGACTGAAGAGAATGCCGTAGATGAGCTGCTTAGAGTTATCCTCCTAAGGGATGAGCAAGTTGTTCTACTGGAGAACAGAATATAAGAGATGACTGCAACTATGACCGCCATGAAGCACCACGATTGGCTTCTCCAGAAATTAACCAGCCAGAAATCATACACATCGCAGATGAAATAAGTCTCCAGAGATTAATCAGCCAGAAATCATACACATCACAGATGAAAGAAGGGAGGCTACTTTAACAGACAAAGATGAACAATCAAAGAAGGATTCTCCATCAGGTGCCATGACAGAAAAAGACTTCAAGTAAATGGTTGAACAAGTACGGGATGCCTTAGCCCAGTCCAAGGGCGGTGCATCAATTCTCAAGGGTAGACCTTACGCAGAGGAGTTCGATGCCGTCCCTTTCCCCAAGGGTTTTGTGGCCCCAAAATTTAAGATATTCGATGAGACTGGAAATCCTAGACGGTACATAGCATATTTCTGAGCTAGTTGTGGCAACACGAGGAATAACGAAGCTCTACTCTTTCAGCAGTTTGTTCAGCAGCTTGTCAGGGATTGCTTTCGACTGGTACGCTGACTTGCCCAACGGGTCAGTTAAAATATTTTCTGAGTTGGAACAGTTTTTTGTGAAAAGATTTGCTGGGGCACAGCATCATGTGTCTATTGGAGAGCTCATGATGGAGAAGCAGAAGCCTAGTGAAACCTTGGCAGACTATATTTTGAGGTGGAGAAACCTTAGCATGAAACGCGAACCTCAGCTACGGGAACATCAAGCGATTAAGATTTTACTCAAAAGCATTGATGGGCCAGTAACTTTCATGCTTAAGGGAATCACCATCAAATCCTTCAAGAAGCTACTTAGTAAAGTCAGCAGTCTTCAAACAGAAATGAAGCACATGGAGCCACATGAAAAGGCTAAGGTGACCAGAGTGTTCGAAAAGAAATCAGGGGTAGTCGCAAATGTCGACAAAGGAAAGTAGCCGATAAAAATATATGTAGAATGGCATCATCAGTCTTCATCACAGTACTCTTATAAATAGAGCAGTCAATCCAACCAACGGCCATCTCAGGAGGGATCACCTCGAACAGCGGGTAAAAGAGTATCCCTGTTAGAGCGATAGAAAGCTTTTTATTCCTTCAAAGATGAAGTTGTACCAAAAACATTCAAAAGCTTGATGAAGAAACCAAAATTCAAACTACCTGATCCAAAGAAACTCGAAGAGGTGGATAAGAAAAAATGAACCGAATTATTACCCGTACCACCGGTTACTTGGACACACTATAGACAAGTGTTTCGTCTTTAAAGACCAACTCGAGAAGAACCTCAAGGAAGAGAATATAACAATCCCGAAGGAGTATTTGAGAGAACCTGAAAAAGGTTCCATAAACATGATTTCAGCTGAGTCAATCTCCCCAATTGATCCATATGTCGGAACAGATGGATGGAGTACAACTTAGGATGAACTCAAGAGGGTCCTCAATCGAATACATGATTCATCAAAACATGCTTCTATGAACACCGAAGAAGGATGGAATGAGGTATGGAGCAGATCATCCAAGAAGATACTGAACAAGCTACAGTCTGCATCAAAACAAGCCTCCATTCAAAGTCTGCAGCATACCGAGCCCGAGATGAAGATTTTTCCAGAAAATCCGTCATCGTCAAAGACAAAGAACAGGAAAAAGAAAAGCATCACTACCAAGATTAATAGCACGGGGGGTAGGATAGGGGCTCCCTTTACTAGACTGGTTGTCTCGGATTTGGGGAAGAAAATCCTCGAACCCTTGACTTTGTATGATTATCTTTTTGTCGCTACGGGGTCTTATGAATATAATGATTGTGATTTCAGCTACATTTTGACTATTTTTGGTAATAACGTGACTGATTATAACTAAGCTAGCTGCGATCTCGATCCCCAAAATGATCCTCAAATCGTACTTGAGTCCGATGAACTCGTTGTCAAGGCCAAAGAAGAACTCAATGATATCGCTTACGACATCACCGATAACGAAGAGCCAACTCTCGAGCGTCATGGTGCACTGTTTGCCATCAACTTAGACCTCTTCGACGAAGAGGAAAAGACACCAGAATATTCAACAATGATATCTTAAGAAGAAGAAGTCACAGAAGTCAACTTAAGGAGCGGAAAAGTGTTACCACTAAGAATAACTCCAACAGACAAAGGAAAACAGATAATGACTCGAGAAGAGATACCCGCACCTCCGCCTGTGGAAGAACCATATAATTAAGATAAAATCAGAGAACCCTACAAAGTAGACTACAACGTGCTAGCTCATCTTAGAAAGTTGCCTGCCCGATTAAGCATCTACGACGCTCTCATCCTATCAAAGGAGATGAGAGAATCTCTGGTTATAGCTTTGCTTGATCCAGAAATTTGCTTAGCTCAATTGGCTAACACATCCTCAGATGAAGTTTGCTTGTTGAGAGAACAGTCAGGGGTAACCTTTACAGATGAAGACTTGCAGCTCGGTACAGCAAACCACAACAGTGCGCTCTACATCTCTGTCAACATTGGTAGATTTGTGTTATCCAGAGTTTTAGTCGATCCTGAAGCATCTCTTAACTTGATGAGTCTACGAACGTTAGCATATTTGGACTTTGACATTCAAAAGCTCATCCCCGATAAGATGCTGTTAAGAGGATTCAACTAAAAGGGAGAAAGAGCTCTTGGATCAATTACATTACTTATGAAGGTCAGAGAACTCGTAACAACCGTTAAATTTCATATCATCAACGCCGAGACCTCTTTCAACACTCTATTGGGTTGACCATAGATTCATGAGCATAATATGGTTCCATCATCCCTACCCCAGTGCATTAAATACCCCAAAGATAGTAAAAAAAATAGAATTAAGGGAGATCTACAACCATTTTCAGTGCACGAAGTTGGTATCCATGAAGATGCTGCCTACTAAGCGCCTCTAAAGAGGACTGTCTTATCTCGTGAAGTTATCACAAACAAAGATGAAGATTCAGAAGGATCACAAAAAGGAGGTCAGACAACTCTGCTTCAACAACCTTGTACCACTCCCTTACAACGAGTTGGTGGAGGTTCTTCTAGTTTACGCACCCAAGGTCGAGGCCTGTGACGTGGACGAGTAAAGATCAATTTAATTGTTGAACGGACTAGGCCAACTATCAACATTGGCGATGAAGACAGTTTTGAAGATGAAATAATGATGATAAAGCAGAAGAAACCTCAGTACGAGATATCCTTAGAAGATATAGAGAGGAATGAATATGAAACAATGTATATACTATGACCCTTACTCTAGAAGATACAGAGAGGAATGAATATGAAACAATGTATGATCGAATAAACCACTATGTGAATACTATGACCCTTTACTCTGATTCTCCCTCAAAAGGTCGAGAGTTTAGAGGTCAAGGAAGTTCGTAGTGTTGGTTCAAAGCCGATCAAATTTTACCACGCTTCTTCCTCTACTGAGCTTGAAAAACCGAGAGGAATGAATATGAAACAATGTAAGATCGGATAAACCACTATGTGAATATGCTATGATAGAAGATATAGAAAAGAATGAATATGAAACAATGTATGATCGGATAAACCACTATGTGAATGTTATGATCCTACTCTGATTCTCCCTCAAAAGGTCGAGAGTTTAGAGGTCAAGGAAGTTCGTAGTGTTGGTTCAAAGCCGATCAAATTTTACCACGCTTCTTCCTCTACTGAGCTTGAAAAACCGTTTAGAGGTCAAGGAAGTCCATAGTGTTGGTTCAAAGCCGATCAAATTTTACCGGATAAACCACTATGTGAATGTTATGACCCTTACTCCGATTCTCCCTCAAAAGGTCGAGAGTTTAGGGGTCAAGGAAGTCCGTAGTGTTGGTTCAAAGCCGATCAAATTTTACCGTGCTTCTACCTCTAGTGAGCTTGAAAAATATGTAAATTTGGAGGGTGATTCTAATGAATTAATGGAATTGCCTTTTGGTTAGTTCTCGCCTTGTGTTCAAAAGTTAATTCAACAGGTCTAATGAATTAATGGAATTGCCTTTTGGTTACTTCTCGCATTGTGTTCAAAAGTTAATTCAACCTGGACAATGAATTAATGGAATTACCTTTTGGTTACTTCTTGCCTTGTGTTCAAAAGTTAATTCAACAAGGATGAATTAATGGAATTGCCTTTTGGTTACTTCTCGCCTTGTGTTTAAAAGTTAATTCAACAGCGTGAATTAATGGAATTGCCTTTTGGTTACTTCTCGCCTTGTGTTCAAAAGTTAATTCAACAGGTTTAATGGAATTCCTTTTGGTTACTTCTCGCCTTGTGTTCAAAAGTTAATTCAACAGGGACACTTACCGAAATGAATGCCACTTCTCGCCTTGTGTTCAAAAGTTAATTCAACAAGGACACTTACCAAAACAAATGCCAAAAGATAAATTTCAGCTTTTTGAAAAACTATGGAATACTAAAAGTCGAACTCCTAATTCAAAAGAAGGTCTCGGATTTGGTACAGTTGGACCAGTCGATGATTCTGAATTTTGCATGGCTATTACTAGTGAGTCAGAAGAGGATTGTCTCGATATAGAGGATGATTCTGCTGATCAACCAATAGAAGATGCTCCGCCAGAATTTGAGGATGAAATTAAATCCACTATCGATGGATTGAATGAGATTAACCTCGAAACTGAAGAACGACCCCGACCTACATTTATAAGTTCTCTACTTGATGACGAAGAATCTGCAGAACTGGTCAAACTATTATCAGAATTCAAAGATTGTTTCGCATGGAGCTACGATGAAATGCCAGGGCTCAGCAGAGGTTGCAGTCCATAAACTTGGGGTGGACAAGAATGTAACCCCAGTAAAACAAGCTTCAAGGAGAATGCGCCTTGAAATAGAACAAGTCATCGACGAGGTGAAGAAGTTCAAAGATGCCAACTTTGTTAAAGAGGAGCAGTACCCCACGTGGTTAGCCAATATTATACCGGTTAAAAAGAAAAATGGACAGATCCGTGTTTGTGTCGACTTCAGAGATTTGAACAAGGCATGTCCAAAAGATGAGTTTCCACTACCTATACAAAAGATGATAGTGGACATCACTTCTACACATGAGATTTTCTCCTTCATGCATGGATCATCGGGATATAACCAAATTAAGATGGCTCCCGAGGATAAAGCACTTACAGCTTTCAAAACACAAATTGGAATTTTCTGCTACACATTGAAGCCGTTCTGCCTAAAGAACGCCGGAACGACATATCAGCATGCACAATGATGAAGATTTTTGACGACCTCATTCACAATCAAGTAGAATGCTACGTGGATGATTTGACATCAACAGTAAACAAAAAATAGACCATTTATACGATTTGAGGATCGTGTTTGAACGGTTATGAAGATATGACCTTAAAATGAGTCCCTTAAAGTGCGCCTTTGGCGTCACCTCCGGGAAATTTCTAGGATCCGTTGTCCATCATCGGGGAATCGAGATCGACCCAGATAAGATCAAAGCTATATTGGAAATGCCTCCCCCTAAAACCTTGAAACAGCTACGTTCTTTTCAAAGAAAGTTGGCATATCTGAGAAGCTTTATTTCTAATCTCTCAGGTAGGTGTCAGCCTTTCTCAGCATTGATTAAAAACGATGCCAAATTTATTTGGGAAGAGAAATGCTAGTGGTCCATTGAGGTTGTTAAACAATATTTAATGACACCTCCTTTCTTAGCAGCCCCTATCCTAGGGAAACCGTTGATACTTTATACAACGACTTTAGAAGACTCTCTTGGAGCCCTCTTAGCTCAAGTCAATGAGGAGGGAAAAGAAAATGTGCTCTACTACTTGAGTTGTCGTCTAATACCGACAGAGATAAGGTATCCACCTATTGAGAAGCATTGTCTGACATTAATTTTCGCCGATCAAAAGCTTAAACACTACATGCTTTTCTCATAAGATCACCCTAATTTCAAAAGTTAATCCATTGCAATATTTGATGACCCGACCAACACTCTCTGGAAGTTTAACGAGATGGTTAATGATCTTATTGCAATTTGATATAACTTTTGCGCACCTCCGTGCTATCAAGGGACATATTTTGGCAAACTTTCTCGCTGCCCACCCACTGCTAGTTGGGTCCTCTCTCAACGACGAGTTACCAGACGAGCAAATACTACAAATAGAATTTTCTAGTGCGCAACACTAGAAAATGTACTTTGATGGTGCTTCGTCAGCCAGGAAAGACAAACGATCAGACACGGTTACACCAGGCAAGGTAGGGATCAGTTTGATCTTTATTAGGCCAGATAAGGGTATGTTGAGGTTCTCATACCACCTGACAGAGTCGTGCACTAACAATGAAGCAGAATATGAAGCTTTAATCACCGGATTGGAATTGGAAATTTCAATGGATATAACAAACATTGCCATTTATGGTGACCCTCAACTTGTCATCCAGCAAGTCGCCGGACAATACAGAATTCTGAAACCAAGACTAGCAGAATATCATCAGTGCATAATGAAGCCCCTAAAGCAGATTCCTGAGGTGACTTTTTACCAGATTCCTTGGGGAGATAATGCCCATGCCGACACTCTAGCAAAACTCGCTAAGGATATGGCGTGTCCCCCGGAGGATTCCATTAAAGTCACGATGCAAAGAAGACGAGTCTTGTCTCGAAACGACTTCAAAACTCTACGCAAACTTGGAAAAGAAGAAATAATAAATACAGTTGCAGACATCAATGAAGATTGATACAAGCCATTAACAGAATATTTGCATACTGGAAAGTTGCCAGAGGATAAGTCTGAGGCGTATCAACATCACAAGAAGGGCCATGTCTTACGCCCTGGTGGGAAATGTTCTCTACAGAAGATTGTTCGACAAAATGTGGCTATGGTGTTTGAGCAGAGCCGAGACATAGAATATTGTCAAAGAAGTACATGCCAGAATGTGTGGCGCTCACCAGTCTGGACCAAAAATGAAAATGAAGATAAAAAGACTCGGATATTATTGGCCAGCAATGATGTCCGATTGCATGGATACAGCAAGAAGATGGGGGTGGTCTTACACCGACCTCCGAATGTGCTGCACCCAACTGTTTCTTCACCAATGCCAAGTGCATGGGGTGGTCTTACACTAGCCTCCGAATGTGCTGCACCCAACTGTTGTCTCGTATTCGAGTGTTGGGGCACAGACATAATAGGTCCGATAGATCCTCCATCTTCTAAAGGACACAGGTTTATACTTGGCGCTATAGACTACTTCTCCAAATGAGCAGAGGCAGTACCGTTACGTAAGGTTATGGCACAACATGTACTTCAATTTTTCAAAAGCCAAATTATTTACCATTTCGGAGTACCACGAAGAATAATCTCTAACAATGGGACCGCTTTTAAAAGTACAAAGATCAAAAATTTCATCAGAATACATGGGATAGATTGGAGATACTCTACAATTTACTATCCCAGAGCAAATGGTCTGGCTGAAGCTTTCAATAAGACACTGGTACAGATTTTGAAGAAAACATTGGATGAAAATAAAAGGGATTGGCATAACAAACTGTTAGAAGCCTTATAGGCCCACCGGATGACTTTTAGGACTCCCACTCTGTGTACACCTTATATGCTCATGTACAGGACCGAGGTCGTGCTACTGCTAGAAATCCAGATGTCATCTCTCAGAGTCGCCATTGCCAACCAACTCACAAAGGAAGAAAGCACAAAACTTAGACTTGAAGAACTGGAGAGTCTCGAGGGAAAATGATTGGAAGCACAACAACATTTGGAGCTCTAGCAGGCAAAGATGGTGCAAGCCCATGAAAAAGGGATTGGCATAACAAACTGTTAGAAGCCTTATAGGCCCACCGGATGACTTTTAGGACTCCCACTCTGTGTACACCTTATATGCTCATGTACAGGACCGAGGTCGTGCTACCGCTAGAAATCCAGATGTCATCTCTCAGAGTCGCCATTGCCAACCAACTCACAAAGGAAGAAAGCACAAAACTTAGACTTGAAGAACTGGAGAGTCTCGAGGGAAAATGATTGGAAGCACAACAACATTTGGAGCTCTAGCAGGCAAAGATGGTGCAAGCCCATGAAAAATTGGTCCGCCCAACAACATTCAAAATTGGTGACCTCGTACTTGTGCTCAAAAGGCCTATTCTTGCTCGCCGAAAAATAGGTGGGAGGTTTGAGCCAACTTGGGAGGGACCATTTGTCGTTGAGAAGGTTTATATAGGAGGAGCTTACCAATTAGTGGACTTTCGGGGTGAAAGGCCCATGTTACCGATAAAAGGGAGATACCTGAAAACCTATTACGCAGCCTGATGTCGCCTGCCTCCGCTTGCCTCTGCTTGCTTTGAAACATTGAAACTTTGATTTTTTTAGGGTTATCTATGTAGCCATATGTCTATGACCGTGTCCAAATTTTGTAATTAAGCTCAGTAAAATGAAAATTTTGAGAAGATTTTTTGAACTTCACACGTTCTCTTTTCTACTTTTGAATTAAAATAAAACTCACACATAAAATGAGTAATAATTTTTACAAAACAAACTAAAATTTACTTTAATGAATACTTTGTTTTGTTCTTGTTCATGCCAAGCTTCGGCCCACTGACGTTGCTTTAGGTCGTCTACAAAAAAATGTCAGAACAGAGGCTGATCTTTGCCTTCCAGGACGACTGGAACCTCGCACTGAATGAAGAGATGACGCCACAAGGAGGTGTCATAGATTTCAACATGGATTTCAACCAGATTGATATGGACTACGAGGGTCCTCTAATGGACATAGTCAGCAATAAAGAAAAGGAGGGACTGCCTTCACTGTTAAGGATGACCACTCAAGACGATGTGTCACGTAAAGGTAAAAACGTGATAGCGGAACAAGATCCGATGGAGGGGCCAAGACGTCTGACCTCCATGATAGCTACTCTAGCAAGAGGCCTGATAGCCGCCCATAGTGAACAACTACTGAATACTCCGCTCCGTAGGACGCAAAGCAAAAATGCAAGCCGAAAGAAACAGAGAGCCTTTCTGCGACAGGAAAGCAAGCGTCAGAGAGACGTGAGCAGTTTTTTTACCCCCATTCCTGAGGGACATTTTTACGATCCAGATCTGAGAGAAACTTCTGCCAGCCTTCCCACTACAGATGAAGAGTCAGGATTTGTGACAGAATCAGATGTGTCCCCGGTTCCAGATATCTTGTGCAGAGGTTGCCCAACATGCATCGTTGAGGTACCAGCCGGGACATCAGTCACGGGAGCATTTGTAGAATGCCCAGACTGCAACGTTCTGCATCTACAGCATTTTAGTACATTAGAAGAATACACTTTAAGAACCAACGAGTCTTTGACTCCAAATTTCGTGCAAATGAACCGTATGTCCCACTAGGGACGGGTCAACGCGCATCATGGAGCCCAGGATCATACATCCCACTTGAGGCTGAATCTCATATTCCAGATCGACCAGCACCAGTTTAGGTTTCCGCCGAGGCCCGGAGGAAGGAACGCCCCAGGCAGCTGCCAACTCCTGGTATTGTAGAATACTACAAAATAAGCAAATTAAATAAAAGAGAATTCGAATTCTATGAAGAGGTTCAGGGAAAGTTTATTAACATATTGGAGGGCCTGGAGCTATATACCAGGGTTTTCTCTGAAACTGATGAAAGAAGCATTCTAGACTGCATCTTTGATTTAAGAGATAGAGGTCGAGCGGACCTTCTCATGGAGAGAACATATTTCGAGCCGAAGAAATGGATGCGAGGAAAGGGAAGAATCACCATCCAATGCGGTTGTTGCTACAATTTTACGAAAGACAACAGGGAAATCCGCCTGGGATCCTCAGATATGACCAAGTGGATCTGTTACCACCAATGATAAAATGGATGATCAAGAGAATAGTTAAGTGGAATATTCTACCAGCTACTTGCATTCCTAACAGTTGTAGCATAACATTTATGAAGAAGGTGACTGCATTCCCCCACACATCGACCATCATGATTTTGTGAGGCCTTTTTGCACGGTCTCGTTCATGTGTAAGAGCAATATTCTGTTTGGAAAAGAAATCGATATAGTCGGCCCTGGAGAATTCAGAGGAGCTGTGGAGATTTCTCTTCCAGGTGGTTCAGTTTTTGTTCTCAAGAGCAACAGTGCAGATGTTGCCAAGCACTGCATTCCAGGGGTACGACACCGTAGGGTGTTTGTAACCTTCCACAGAATGGATGACAGTAAAGTACCATATGGATTCCAACAGGAGCCGGAATTGGAGGAGTTGTTTCTTTACGAGCTATGAGAAGGTTTTACCTCTAGGTATATGCAAAGGGAACTCTTATCCTGTAGCATGACTTAGAAAGTCTGCTTGATCAAGAGCTCAACATACCATGCACAGAGGGTTTACGTGCTTTCTTTTAACAGCATGACATGTATCTGATGTAATCAGTCTATGATGTACTCATATCATGAGATGATTCTCAATGTATTTCAGCATGGATTACATGATGTTCCTTTTGAGGCATTAGCCTATGTTTGATCTGTAACATCTTTACTGAACCAGATTAATCAAAATTTCTCTCAAATTGTGCCTATTTGTCAATTACCTTTTTGTGCGATGGATGAAAGCCACGAACCATGCGATGGTTCAGAATTTCAACGAACAAAGAACGAAACAACAAATTTTTAACAACGAACAAAACACAAATGAAAGATAATCATAAACAAGTGAATAAGAAAACAAATTTCTTTTTAAAATCAACCTATTAAAATTAAAACTTTAAAAAAAAAATTTTAAAATTAAATTGTGATAAAAACAACAAGAAAATTAAACAAACCTGTTGAGTAGATTCTTCCATTTTCAAAATTTCCTACTCTTTGTGCGCGCAACACAACCATCGTTATCTACATTAACTCTCTGCACATCCTAGTAGAATTTCACATTTTGCACCAAACTCCACAAAGCTTTACAAATCTCCTTCAATAAGTTCAAACTTTTTCACATGATACATTTCAATTATCATTTTTGAATCACTCCTAGATTTCTGATTCATTACATTTGAGGTCGAACCTTACATTCCGATGCCCTCTTTTGAGAATTGACCTATATTTCAATTCTCATTTCTGAATAAGTCCTACATTTCTGATTCATTACATTCGAGGTCGGTCCTTACATTCAGACACCCTCTTTTGAGAATTAACCTACATTTCAATTCTCATTTTTGAATCAGTCCTACATTTCTAATTCATTACATTTAAGGTCAGTCCATACATTCCGACACTTTCTTTTGAGAATTGACTTATATTTCAATTCTCATTTCCAAATCAGTCCTACATTTCTGATTCATTACATTCGAGGTCAGTCCTTACATTCCGACACTATCTTTTTAAAATTGACCTACATTTCAATTCTCATTTCTGAATCAGTCCTACGTTTCTAATTCATTACATTCAAGGTCGGTCCTTACATTCTGAAATTTTCTTTTAAGAATTGACCTACATTTCCATTCTCATTTATGAATCAGTCCTACGTTTCTGATTCATTACATTTGAGGTCGGTCCTTACATTCCAACGCCTTCTTTTGAGAATTGACCTATATTTCAATTCTCATTTCCTGAATCAGTCATACATTTCTGATTCATTACATTCGAGGTCGGTCCTTACATTCCAACACTTTCTTTTTAGAATTGACCTACATTTCAATTCTCATTTCTGAATCAGTTCTACATTTCTGATTTATTACATTTAAGGTCGGTCCTTACATTCTGACACTTTCATTTGAGAATTGACCTACATTTCACTTCTCATTTCTGAATCAGTCCTACATTTCATTTCTCATTTCTGAATCATTCCTACATTTCTGATTGATTAGATTTGAGGTCGGTCCTTACATTCTGATGCCCTCTTTTGAGAATTGACCTATATTTCAATTCTCATTTCTGAATTAGTCCTACATTTTTGATTCATTACATTCGAGGTCGGTCCTTACATTCCGACGCCCTCTTTTGAGAATTGACCTATATTTCAATTCTCATTTCCGAATTAGTCCTACATTTTTGATACATTACATTCGAGGTCGGTCCTTACACTCCGACTCTCTCTCTCTCTCTCTCTCTCTCTCTCTCTCTCTCTCTCTTTTTGAATTGATATCTGAATTTCAATTCCCACCTCGGGGTCAGCACTTACATTCTGACTCCCATCCTTTGGAAATCTTTGAAATTTCATAACTCAAAGTCCACTCTCCAATCCCCAGCGAGAGTCCCTACTTCTCGACTTGATTAATCACACACCTGCTAATTCCCCGGCAGAAACATATCACACACACAACTCTACACATACTTTTGGGTCTATTGACTTAGGAGTTTGTATTAGTTTTTGTTGATCTCATCGATTAACGCCAATACGCGCGATGTGCTTGCCCAACACACCCCAACTATTGGGGGTCCATTTGTTGACCTCAATTTTGGTTGAGGTTTAGTTTTTTTTTCCTCTTTAGTATGTTAGGGTCTAGCCATATGACTTTTCCTATTGACTATTCCTAGAAAACTAGACATGGAACCTTCACCATTAGAAATTCCAAACTCTTCGCACTAACTTTGAAGTTCCACATATTGCTCTCAACCTCTAAACACGTAGTAGGTGGGGTCACTGTGGGGGACTTTGCTCTCAACCTCTAGCACTTAGTAGGTGGGGTCACTGTGGGGGAAACTCAAGATGAGTCATCCTTAGGATTGCTCGATCTTAAGGTTGACCTTGGGTGTTGATCTAGAGCTAAGACACTCACTGCACTTATCTACACCCACATTCACTCACAACCATAAACTAAAAATTCTAGCCTAGATCCCTTGATCTTTTGGGGCACTCATGTAGATGGTCCCCTAAACCTACTAGCTCTAGAGCTATGGTTTAGCTAAGACCACTATGTAAGGGACCCAAAATGGGGTTTCCATTAGTCCATGGCTTGTTGGTGATGATTGGTACCTCAACACTACCAAAATACCCATCTTGGCCTTTTACCCCTAAAACACCCCAAAATTACCAAAATACCCCTCTTGGGCTCAAAATCCCAAAAATTCCAAAAATTCGCAAAAAATCCCAATAAATCCCAAATATTTCCAATTTCATTTCTCTCAACTATCACAAGACCCAATTTGGCTAATTTGATCATCTTTAACCAAAATCCCCAAATTGCCCTTTAAAGGCTTAAATTTCCCAAAATCCAACTAAAATGTCCATCAAATTGACCCCAATTCCAATCCTAAACTCAAATTCACTTTTTATGTGACCAAACTAAACCAAATTTAAGCCTAATTGGTTCATGATTTGAGCCCAATTTTGAGTTAGGTTAAAGCCCAATTTTCACCCATATGACCTAATCTCACCAAATTGAACCCATAGCCTAGTTAATTGGCCTCAATTAATGTTGTAAAATCTTTATCTCTCACCAAATTGAACCCATAGCCTAGTCAATTGGCCTCAATTAATGTTGAAAAATATTTATGACACTCTTATACATCAAAATCAACCATCAATTGACCTTGGTAAAGTCTTAAATCCATTTGATTTTGACCTAAATCCAAAATTCCCAAATTTAGCCCAAAATTGGCTAAGTCCCCAAATTTCACCCAATTGATTGCCTTAACCTCCAAATTGGCATCTAATTCATGTTGAAAACTCTTCATGAGTTCCCTATTGACCATTTACAACAATAAATTTGGACTTATTCCAAGGCTAACCCAAGCTAGACCCAAGCCTAGCCCAACATGACAAAATTGATTAAAGTTGAAAATTCCCTCAAATTGACCCTTCAATTGAACTCAAAACCACACCCATCCTTCACCAAAGTTGGTCCTTAGGACCATATACACCAAATCAAACAATCAATAGGGCCAATTGACGTTGCTAGCCTAACCAAAACCAAAGTTTTTGTCATTTGCACCCAGTTGGACCCATGCACTAAATTTGACCTAACCACCCTAAAGCCACAAATTTAACTCTACCACAGCCATTAGTTAGACTTAGTGACCAGTCCAAATACTATGAAATCACCTAAATCAAGCCATGGATGAAAGGTCCTCCAAATTAAGGGATCTTATTTCCAAAAATGCACATGCTTAAGATATCTTTGCCAAATCAAAGCACATTTGCATTAAATTGTTGTGATGGATTCCTCTGGGTTCCCTTAGCTCCTAGCCACCTCCCTTTGGCCGGCCGGCCGGCCTAGTGGTTGGAAAAGCCCAAAATCGAAAGCCACTCCCATGGCACCTCACCCAAATCAAACCTGGAGGCCAACTCATCCAAATCAAATTGAAGAGCTCCTCTGCCCTCCACCTAAGCACCACAATGCACCCAAACTATTACCCTGAGAGCAACCCCATGGCCATTTTTATAAAAAACTTACCTCCCAAGGCCATGGGAGGTGTGATGAAATATTCTTAGTGAGGCCTTTCCACTTCACACAGAGCTTCCCTAAGATCCCCTCAGTGCATTCCAACCATTTTTCCTCACCCATTTCCATTGCCGGAGCTCAATTTTGAGCTTGAAACCTTGTCGGAAACTAGAGCAGAACCCAATACACCTCCACAATCCATCAAATACAAATTAACTTCACCCACACCTTAACAACAGTGAAATAAGCTAAAGCCCCATCAAATCCCCCTTTCACAGAGCCTCTACCATAGCCATAGACCAACACCTGAAATCGAGCTTAGTCGAATTCATACCTAGGCCTTACACCAAGACCAGGGACTTAATCCCTAGCCTCCTTGGACCCCAACGAAAGTGCTGAGCACCTCCGATTGAAGCCTCCCTTCTCAGAGCAAAGGTACAAAACTTCTCCTCCTCCCAAGCTTATTTTGATTCTCCATCTACTTAGGCTTGATTTCATGGTATATTAACCGTATGGATGTGTTCGTCTCACATAGACGAGTCCATAGGATCAAACCCAAAGTGATTTGGTTAAGTCTAGGCTGAGATCTTAAGGTTTTTGTGTGGACGGGTACGAGATCATTCTATCAGGGACGATGACGGGGAGCCGTTCGATCAAGCGTTTATCAAATGGACGGGGGAGATCGAGCTAGACAGCGCTTCGGGACATAAACAGCGGGCTGAGTCAGCAAGCTACGTGGATGACGACATCCAACAAGAGCGCGCCACGCATGCCTTCGGAGCCGCCTAGGATCTAGTCAGCATGCGCGGTTTAAATAGATAAATAGACCTTTTCTTATTTATTTAAATATCCTTAAATTAGAAAATTCATAACTTTGTGTAGAAAAATCACAAAAATAAAATAAAAATACCTCTTGCTTTGTGAACAAAGGAGAACAATGTGGAATAAATTTCAAGTCCATTTGATGCATATTTTATTTTTAATTAATTAAACATTGTTTGGGATCATTTGATTCTCCATGCATATTAGCACATCACCTTAGCCTGGAATTTTGGCATGTTGTAGCCTCTATCAGGGGAAACATCCTCTGATTTTTCCAAAGTTAGAGGAGGTTCCTATATAGAGATCCATATTTTTAAAAATCTTTCACATTATTCCTTTAAAATAATCATGGAAATTAGCATATCACTTATAAAATCCTAGGAAAATTTTGGAAGGTCCACCATGACTAGGGAAACTTTTGGAAATAATTTCATGGGTCAAGTCATTTAAAATACCCTTAAATTTCCCAAATACTAAATCACTAAAACAATTAATTTTAGAAAATATAAACCTTTAAATGACTTGATTTTTAATTCTCACTATGATTTATGATCTAGAGAACTCATCATAAAAATTTCAAAATATTTTGAGTTCATTTGACAACTTAAGTTGATTTTTAAAGATAAATTCCACTTTTGACACTTAAATGATTTTTAAAAATAAAAATAAAACTAAAAAGATTATGAAACTTTATTTTTTGAGTTCTTAGTTATTAAGGAGTATTTTTAAAAATAAAATGATATTTAAAATAAAAACTTGATTTTTAGCCTATTTTAAATATTTAAATAATAAAATGATATTTAAAATAAAATTCTTGATTTTAGGCCTATTTTAAATATTTAAATAATTAAAAATTCATAAAAATCACAAAAATAATAAAACTCATTTTTAAAAATAGTTCTAAATTGCTTCCTGATCACTTAGGAACAATTAAAATATTTTTTCTGTTTTTATAAATAAAGATATTTAATTTCAAAGCTTAAAAATAATCTTTAAAGGCTAAAAATGAGTTTCTCACTAAAAATAATTCCATTAAATCAATGAAAAATAAAAAAATATAAAATTTGCTCGTCTGGGTTCTTTGACCTTAAAGGAGTTTCAAAAATAGAAAACTTAATTTTCATCATCCAAAATATTTTATTTTTATTAAATAACCCAGAATTTAAAATAATTCTAATAAATCACAGAGAATTCAAAAAATTATGAATTTTTTTTCCAAAGGCTTATCTAGTCTAGGTCTATCTCAAGTAAAAATTTCAAGTGATTAGAATTTACCTTGGTCAAGTTAGGAATTTTCTTTGAAAAATCTTATTTTTGCATGAAAATAATTACATAAACTAAATTAAATTTTGAAAAAACACATTTTCTCCTTTTATGTCTCAACTGACCCATGAATGAGGTAGGATAAAAATTTCAAAGTCATTTGAATTGAATTTGACAAATTATGAAGTGTTAGAGCCTTAAGGGCAAATGTGTAATTTTTGAAATCTTGCCTTAATTAACATTTAGGCCTAATTCAAAGAGGGGAATGGGTAACCTCTGATTTTAATCAATTTATTTGACGCTTGAAACACAAGGGGTTTAATTGGACCAATCTCACTTTCTTAATTAAGATTAATAAATTTCTAAATTATTAAAATTTAGAAGTTTATAAAAATTAAGTGATCCTCGACTTAGGGGTATGACTTTTGAAGTCAATAATTAATCAATTTAATACCCCTATCTTGATTTTCAAACAAAATCCAAATCATAAATCATGACCACTTAAAGCTTAACCCTTTTCAAAACTAATCAAGACACTCACCTAGGGCTTAAGAGCTTAGTGGTGACTTAGGCTAAATAAAAAATTGATTAAATAATGATTAGAGAAATAAAACTAATTAAATCAAACATCCTTGAAACACCACTAAGACCAATTAGGTTTAAAAATTTTGCTAAGTTTCAAATTACACTAACTTGCCTCTTTAAGGGTCTTCACCCACATAATTTTCAAATTAAATGGTAAGTGATAATTACCCTATTCTTAGGAATAATTGAGACATCACGATTCACTGAGTAATAAGGGTATTTACAGGATGAAACATTAAGCAACATAATAAGTTTAAATGGACTCGAGGCCTTTCACTATTAGTGAGGAGGGGAGGCATGGACCTGCTTCCCTCTCCTAACTTGTTGGATACCTCAGAGGCCTATTAAACTTAATATTCTTTGCTCAATGGAATCTTCCTTAATTAAACACCTGCTTCCCCCTCCTAACTTGTTGGATACCTCAGAGGCCTATTAAACTTAATATTCTTCGCTTAATGAAATCATCCTTAATTCAACTTTTAAGGACTCACCAAGATATGACATAGAGTTAGGAAAATTACCAAAATTTTACCTTTCCTGCTCTTCATAAACTACCTTAACTTGTATTTTAATTTTCAGGTGGTGGAATGGAAAGACTCGCCAGGTACACTTTTACAGTTTTTAAGTTGTCTTTCTTGTACTTTCATACTGTGCTTTTATACCTGCAAATTTGCATGCTAAACAACGATGTCACCCTGCATGAAAACTAAAACCATTAGGATAGCCGCAAAACCATAATCAAAACCAAAACTAAAATCAACCAAGATAAAATTCACCACCACAACATTCAAAATATAGAACAACTCAAAATTTAATCACAAAAATCACACAAAACCACAACTTAAACTAAATTAAGATGTCTCTTTTGGATGATTGGGAATCCCTTGGAGGAGGTAACCTACAGTTGCTAACTAGGCTTTCCACGAAAATTATGGAACTCATTAAGTTGAAGTTTAGTAAGTTCATTTGAACTAAGTGAATCCAATAGCAAATAGTGATGCTGGAACGAGGGAACCGTAGGATCCTAACCGGTGTCGCTCTAATCAACTTTAATATGCCCTCATAAAATTTAAAGAACTTAAGCCATAGGGCCACCTGATTTGATATTATAACTTGACAAAATAGATAACTCAAACTTGTCGCAGCAAGGAGCTTGGAGCTAGCATGGTGGGAAGCATGGCCATCTTCAACAGCAAAACTTGTCTTCCCCAGCAAAACCAATCTTCCTTCCTTAGAATTAAACAATAATGCCCTCTTCAACAGCAAAACCTGTCTTCCTCAGCTAAACCAATCTTCCTTCCTTAGACTTAAACCACTTTGAGGTTGCTTGCTTATGCAACGTAAATCCTCACCTTATCTTTAGGCCTTCGTATAGCCCCTTTGAGGTTGCTTGCTTATGCAACGTAAATCCTCACCTTATCTTTAGGCCTTTGCATAGCCGAACCCTATCTTCCCCAGCTAAACCAATCTTTCTTCCTTAGACTTAAACAACAAAGCCATAGGACCTCGAGGTTGCTTGCTTATGCAACGTAAATCCTCACCTTATCTTTAGGCTTTTGTATAGCCCTACTATACAATATAAGCCCTCACTCGTCTTAGGATTCCGAGGTTGTCGTTTGTCACGATCTAAATCCTCACATCTTCCAGGCTATTTGTGTGATCATTTCACAAGAATGTAAGCCCTAACTAATAAAATTAGGAGGATGAAACACCTAAATACATCTCCTCAAAACTGAAGCCAAACATTAGGATAGCTTGGGAAGTCACCGGGGTTCTCCTCTGGATCCATGACATCCCCTAGTTCTTCTTTCTTTGGATTCTACAGTAAAATGTTCTAAATTTGAACCAATCCCCTTTCACACCTCTTTGTTCAATTTCATTGAAAAGTCCTACCCTTTGAAATTCCTTGAAGATAATATTTCTTGATTTTTATCGAGGGTCTTCTTAGGTGACTTTGGTCCTTTAAGATGTAATTAACTATAGAAGCTTTCCATTATAGGAAGCATGTCTGAACAAAGCTTAATATAAACCCTATTTAATCCTTTATATTAAGTAGGGGAACTTGTCGGCAAATACAA
>JXCR01141774.1:321777-350735 GCA_002079205.1 Phalaenopsis hybrid cultivar | reverse complement strand
ATCTCTATTGGAAGATCGGGAACCCTCGGAGGAGGTAACCTACGGTTGCTAACGAGTTTTCCGATCTATTAGATGATCGAGAATCCCTCGGAGGAGGTGACCTACGGTTGCTAACGAGGCTTCCCCCTGTCTCTATTGAAAGATCGGGAACCCCTCAGAGGAGGTAACCTACGGTTGCTAACGAGGTTTTCCACGGTCAAGATGAAATTATGGAACTCATTAAGTTGAGTTTAGTAAATTCATTTAGACTAAGTGATTCCAATAAAAAATAGTAGTACCGGGACGAAAATTATGGAACTCATTAAGTTGAGTTTAGTAAATTCATTTGGACTAAGTGATTCCAATAGATTATGGAACTCATTAAGTTGAGTTTAGTAAATTCATTTGGACTAAGTGATTTCAATAGAAAGTGGGAACCCCTCGGAGGAGGTAACCTACGGTTGCTAACGAGGTTTTCCATGGTCTAAATGAATCGAACCCCTCGGAGGAGGTAACCTACGGTTGCTAACGAGGCTTCCCACGGTCTAAATGAAATAATGGAACTCATTAAGTTAAGTTTAGTAAATTCATTTGGACTAAGTGATTCCAATAGAAAATATGGAACTCATTAAGTTGAGTTTAGTAAGTTCATTTGGACTAAGTGATTCCAATAGAAAATAGTGCTGACTCATTAAGTTGAGTTTAGTAAGTTCATTTGGACTAAGTGATTCCAATAGAAAATAGTGGCGCCGGGACGATGGAACCGTGGCTTCATTAAGTTGAGTTTAGTAAATTTATTTGGACTAAGTGATTCCAATAGAAAATAGTGGTGCTGCATTAAGTTGAGTTAGTAAATTCATTTGGACTAAGTGATTCCAATAGAAAATAGTGGTGCCGGGACGACGGAACTGTGGGAGTAAATTCATTTGGACTAAGTGATTCCAATAGAAAATAGTGGTGCCGGGACGATGGAACCGCGTAAATTCATTTGGACTAAGTGATTCCAATAGAAAATAGTGGTGCCGGGACGATGGAACCGTAAGAATGACCGGTGTCGCTTTAATCAACTTTAATATGCCCATAATAAAAATTTAAAAGAACTTTAATTATATGGCCGGTGTCGCTATAATCAACTTTAATATGCCCATAATAAAAATTTAAAGAACTTTAACCATAGTGCGGTGTCGCTTTAATCAACTTTAATATGCCCATAATAAAATTTAAAGAACTTTAACCATAGGGACACGGACTAAGTGATTCCAATAGAAAATAGTGGTGCCGGGACGATGGAACCATGAGATCTTGACCGATGTCGCTTTAATCAACTTTAATATGCCCATAATAAAAATTTAAAGAACTTTAACCATAGGGTTATCTCGCTTTAATCAACTTTAATATGCCCATAATAAAAATTTAAAGAACTTTAACCATAAGGTCATCTGATTTGTNCCTTTGTACAACCATATTGTACAATCTAAGCCCTAACCCGTTTTAAGACTCCGAGGTAGTCATTCGTCATGATCAATCCTGTTGTACAATCTAAGCCCTAAACTCGCCCTAGGACTCCGAGGTAGTCGTTTGTTACGACTAATCCTCACATCTTCAAGGTTATTTGTGCTGATTGCTTCACACAAATGTAAATCCTAATAAACACCTCACATCTTCAAGGTTATTTGTGCTGATTGCTTCACACAAATGTAAATCCTAATAAAAAATTGTCTCACATCTTCAAGGTTATTTGTGCTGATTGCTTCACACAAATGTAAATCCTAATAAATCCTCACATCTTCAAGGTTATTTGTGCTGATTGCTTCACACAAATATAAATCCTAATAAATCTCACATCTTCAAGGTTATTTGTGCTGATTGTTTCACACAAATGTAAATCCTAATAAATAATTGCAGGATGAAACATCTAAATGATTTCTCCTAAATTGAAGCCAAATAATAGGATAGCTTATCACATCTTCAAGGTTATTTGTGCTGATTGCTTCACACAAATATAAATCCTAATAAATAAAAAAAATTGCAGGATCAATATTTGTGGTGCTGATTGCTTCACACAAATGTAAATCCTAATAAAAAAAAAAATACCCTTATTTGTGCTGATTGCTTCACACAAATGTAAATCCTAATAAATAAAAATTGCAGGATGAAATGACAGCCTTAGGACTCCGAGGTAGTCGTTTGTTACGACTTAAATCCTCACATCTTCAAGGTTGTTTGTGCTGATTGTTTCACACAAATGTAAATCCTAATAAATAAAAATTGCAGGATGAAACATCTGATTGCTTCACACAAATGTAAATCCTAATAAATAAAAAATTGCAGGATGAAACATCTAAAACACACAAATGTAAATCCTAAATTAAAAATCGCAGGATGAAACACCTAAATGATCTCTCCTAAATTAAAGCCAAACAATAGGATAGCTTGGGAAGTCACCGAAGCTTTTCTTTGAATCTGTGACATCCTCTAGTATCTCCTCTTTTGGATTTCAAAACANATTTGAGGTAAAGCGTTCTTTCATCTAAACTATGAAAATTATGGGGTCAGTTTGACTCCATATATTTTTAAAGCGCTCTTTCATCTAAACTATGAAAATTATGGGGTCAGTTTGACTCCATATTTTGCAAAATTAAATTTTTAACGTCCTTCCGAAGCGGGCAACGAGATTTCAATTTCGATGACCGACAGCTTCTTACGGGCAAACCCCACACCAAAAATAGTGCCGACAGATTGATGATTGGTAGATGTTTGGATTGTTAGTGGTTTGAATTGCTTTTTGTGTGTCATAAGGGAGGTGATTTCTTAAATTCTTATTATGGTTAGACATGTATGTTCTCTTGTAGTAGTTGGATTGACGAGTCCACTACAATTCGAGTCTCACCCGGACTTGAGTTTTATAAGAGACATCATGAATTCTAACAATGACAGTTCCATCTTAATTTTGTTACTTCCTTTCTCAGACATTGTTATCATTTTATAGGAGTCGCAAACCTATTTGATGAGTAACTTATGGATGATCTTACACTATCCTTATAACTATTAGAGTTGCTTAATTTAAGGGATTAGATGATGCCTAAGATTGGTGCCTAAGAGCCAATATATCAGGGATAATCTTATCATTGGGATTAGAAACTATAAAATCATTTTAAGTACCAAATATATATGTGTAGTGATTCCAATAGAAATTGGAAGTAAGTTAGTAAGATGTGATGAGTTAAAGGAAGAATTACCTCATTTATTATGTGTGTTTGTGTTTGTGTTACAATAATATATAGGACTTGAAGAACATTTTTTATATTCCAATGTTGATACATGTTATGCCAGTTAGACTTTGTTTAGTTAATTTCATTCTGGCATGTTTATTTTAGACTTGCTTTCTACTACATGTTTTATATCCTGTATTGTAGATGTTTCTGATAGACTTTTGTGGTAGATAGAATTTTTTAATTTTTTTTCTTTCTACTTATATATTTTGTACTAAATGCTATACATTTGAAAAAATCAAGTTTAGGGGTTGGAAGAAAAATAAAATTTTAAATTGAGTATACTTCCTTTTAATTTGATATTATTGCAAGCATGCTTTAGGCTAGATTTACTTTCTCCTGTAGTCATTCTATCCTGATTATGCATGTATATGAATTTGATAGGATGTTATAGTAGTAAGTAAATTTAACTTTTACTTTTTCTTCCTGCTAAATTTTATGGAATTGATTGCAAAATATTTAAATTTTAAGTTTTGGAGGAAGAAAAATTTCTTTAAAAGAATGAAACTAAATTTTATTTGTCCTCATTTAGCTATATTTTAAAATTTTAACTTATCATGACGTTTGGTTTTCGAGGCTAAGTTTTGATAACTACATTTGTGTTTCTAAATATATAGTAGACTTAAGTAAAAGTTTTCAATAATGAAAGTTGATTCTAGTGTTAAGATATTTGGTACGAAAGAATAAAACTATGCCTTTTCTATTTAAATTAGTAGAAATTGTATTTTTGAAGTATTAAGAATCATAGAGTTTCATTTACGAAGAAAAGAATGAGGCTTTATGAAAAATCTTCAAAGCTAATATGAATTTATGAAGTGAAGGAATGTGAAAAGTTTCTTAACTTTAAGAAGAGGATAATGAAGTTCAAAATTATTAAAGGTTGTCTAGATATGGTAATCCTCACATGAAAAAGAAGAAAAAAAAAAGAAAAGGATTAAAAAATGATCTTAAAAGAAAAAAAAAAGAAAAGAAAAAGAAAAGAAAAGTATGTGAGGAGAAGCTTGAGGAGATGCCTAATAAAAAATTGGCTTCACTTGAATCAACTTAAGGAAGAAGACTTTATTACATTTTTTAAACTTTTATTTGAGTACTAGTATCCTTACTAATAAAGTTCTTTTTCATATGGATATTCTATGTGACTTTAATATGACAAATTACAATTCTTCTTGAAATGAATAGAGAATCAAAAATCTTAGACTTGACTACTAAATGTTCTTATACTTTTAGTTTTAACTTAAGTTGTTAAAAAGTTTTCTTAAGTTGTGCTATTATATTTAGTAAGCAGAATTATAGAAATTTAGAAGTTGAACTCTCTACCAATAGTCATAACTTTTATGTAGTAACTGCGTTACTTGAGGACAAGTAATAGTTAAGTTTGGGAGATTTTGATACGCCTAAAAAATGACTACTTTTTCATATATATTTTATGCTCAATTTAAATGATTTTTAATGATATTACACTTTAAAAGAAGGTATTTTGTTTATTTTTGGTTTCAAGGACAAGAAATGGAGTTTTGGAGAGAAAAAAACAAAAAAGGTGCAAATTAGAGCAAAAACGAGCAAGAAAGAAAATTATGTCCTGAGACATTTTGATTTGACTTTCCATGTTTAATATCTTTTACACTTCTCATATATTTTTGAATAAAATTATACTTTAAAGGGAGATTTATTTTATGCTTATTTTTTAGGTCTATATGTTAAGAACGCAATGCAACTGAAATGGGGCAAAACAGAGCTAAAACAGAGTCAACTGAAGCAAAATGGTGGAGCTACACAGGGTGGGCGTTGACAGCGCCAGAACCAGAGCCAACAAAGCCCAAGTCCAAAGAGGCGATGAAAAGTGGCGCCGACGATGCCCAGACCGACGCCGACAGCGCCCAGGATGGTTATGAACTGATTTTTGGCGGATTTTGATGTTCTAGAAGCCTCCCGAGTGATTCAAACACCCATGAAGTGATTCAATGCATCTAGACACTTAAAAAAGGCTCTTTATTGAAGAGACATGTATTTTAGATGAATAGATTTGTGTCTTGGTAAAAATAAGTGAATTTGTGTCTCTTTAAAAAAGAGGGCTTGAAGCCTCTCATGGGCATGCGTGTGGGGGGTTTTTGTTGGTGTGTGTGAGTGGAAAAATGAGGAGAATGTTTAGAGATCTTAGAATAGGAGTAGAAATGTAGATTTTTACCGTTTTAGAGAGATTGGTGAGGTGATTTTGAGAGAATATGTAAGGGAACGTTCTAGCATTGCATGGATCAGCGAGACACTTTGTGGGAGAGATTTTCATCTTTCTTTCAAGAGGAAAAAACTAAGTATTGTGTTCTTCATTATCTTATGATTTTTTAAACACTTATCTAGTAGATTTTATTTGATGAAGTGAAGTTTTCCGTTGTGTTTTTTTTACTCTTTCTTCTTATTAGGAAATAGTGGCATGAGAGAATTATGTCATTCTTTTCCTTTTACTTTTCTTTTGCAATGAGTAGGATTCATGTTTAGGATTTTGGGATGCATGCTAGAAGAAGTTTTAATTATAAATGTGATGATTTTTACTTGCACCTCATTTACATAACAATAAAGGCCTGTTGTAGTTTTAAAATTTATTGTAATTGAATTAAGACCCGAGGGAGCTGTGTAATTCTCAACAAAGTGGAACCACATTTGATTCCATGAAGTAGTTTGTTCATGGAATTAAGTGCAAATGAATAGGGAAATATACATTGTTGGGCGTAGAATTGGAGATTTTAGGGTGACAGACTAAAATCCCTAAAATCTCCAATTTGGTCCTTATTTTTAAGAACTAAAGTGGAGAGTTAGCCTTCAGGGGAAGGGAAGTGGGAGCTCTGGAGTGGGAGCCAGTATCCTCCTAGCCCAGCCACGAATTTAGAGACTAAACCTAAGATTAGCCAATGATTTTCTATAACACTGAATCGGGGTAGAGAATTAAATATGCTCTTATTTGACACATACAATATTTTATGTATCACATTCCTTTACATTATCCAATTAGCTACATAAGTATAGTAGTTTTTAACATCTTAAAATTCTCTAAACTAACTCATCCACAAAGGGTTATCTTTAAAATTAGTATTTACATTTAGAAATAGTTACTATCCTTACATTTAACATTTGTATTTAGGAGTTGTTGCAGGATAAAACACCATTTTAATCGACATTGCAAACTATGGACTAATAGTAGTAGACTGGAATTTAACTAAGGACATCTTTCCTAGCTTCCTCATGGGATCAATATTCAGGGCTTAATCAGAAAGTCCTATATTACTTGAAGCGATACAAGCACTTGCGTAGAACCTGTAGTGTGTGAACTATTTGCTATATTTTATAATATTTTAATTTTGTATATTAGCTGCTAAATATAAATTGGGTCAAATTTTTTATCATCTTTTGAAAGCTAAATTACTGTGTAATTACTGGTCGGGTCAAGTTTGGCTCCGTCATAGAGAATTAAATTAGCATAAAACACGCAGAAAAACAAAACATGCTAGGGGAAAATCAAAAGTATAGATAAAACCCCAACCCATATTTTACATTTGATGCAGTTACATATAGGACACCTGAAACATTGCTATCAACAGATCAAGCACACTATTTGAATATTTTTTTAAATTCTCACTCAAATATCAAAGGTAAAGGAAAACCCCATCAAATATTTTTGATTTGATGCTACTGTTGAGAAAGTGGAGCTATGTCCACTACTGCTTATGCAAGTTATTAAACAAAAAAATTAAGTTTAATAACTTTAATTAGTCTCTGTTGCACACCCGATATCTCGTCTCTTTCTTTCTATGCTGAACTGTGTAAGCGTGTAACCGCGTGAAGCTCCTCGTTTCTCCTCCTATTCGCATTCCAGTGTTTCCGATATTGGAATCCCACCTACAGAATTTCTATATAAGGATTATGGTTGCCATAAGTGGGCTTACTAGCTTAGTTATAAATTGAAAAACACAAAGCACAGGTGAATCACTCTCCAATTAATCCAATCTCCTTCCTCTGCTAGGTGGCTTACAAAATTCTTCTTTCCTTGGCTGTAGCTCTTTTAAGAGAGAGAAAAGGAAAGAGAGATAGAGAAATGAGGAGGAGAGAGAGAAAAGTTAGAGTTTCTCTGTAAACATCGAGGTGCTTGATGTTGTATTTTCTTCGAAGTAATAAAATTCTCAGCAGCTCCGTGGACGTAGGCAATTTGCGGAACCATGTAAATCTTATGTTGCCTTTTCTGGTGTAACTGTTTCTTGTTTTGTTTTGCTTTATTGCCATCGTTTTTCATAACAATTGGTATCAAAGCCTAGGTTCTGATATCAGTTAGAATGATGGTCGAAGACGAAATGAAGATTTTGGGATCGAGTAGTTCAACGGCTCAGATTTTGGTTATTGGATGATGTAAATTGAGGACCACCTCTATGGAAAGAAACTTCATCTTCCATTACTAGAAAAGCAATAGGAGAAGATGGAAGAGACTGATTGAAATCCTTTGGATCGACAGGTTCTGAGGGTTATTCAATTAACCCTATTGAGGTATGTTTTCCACAACATCATGAAGGAGAGGACGACAATAGATCTTTTGGAGACTTTATCAGGTATGTATGAAAAACCATCGGCGAATAACACGGTGCACTTGATGAAAAGTTATTCAACTTGAAGATGGTGGAATGTGTGTGAGTTGTTTAACATTTGAATGATTTTAACACAATCAAAAATCAATTGCCGTCCTTTGAAATTGATTTTGATGATGAGATATGTGCGCTGATATTATTGGCTTCATTGCCAAATAGCTGGAAAGCCATGAGAATGGTAGTTAGTAACTCAACAGGTAAAACTAAGCTAAAATACAATGATATTTGTGATTTGATTTTGAATGAGGATGTGCTCAGGAAAGATTCTAGCAAGACTTTAGATTCAAGTTCGGCACTGAATGTTGATTCCAGAGGGAGATTATAAGACAGAAACTCAAATAAAGGAAGGTCAAAATCAAAGCATACAAGCAAGAGCAAGTCAAAGACTGGTCAGCAAACAATCTATTGGAATTGTGGCAAAACTGACCATATAAAGAAGAACTGCAAAAATCATAAGAAGACGGAGAATGTCAGTGATAATGTTGTAATTGAAGAAGTACAAGATGCGCTATTGCTTGTAGTTCATAGTTCTGCGGACGACTGAATACTGGACTCAAGGACTTCCTTTAATACACCTTCCCACTGGGAGTTAATAAAAAACTTTGTTACAGGTGACTTTAGGAAGGTGTACCTGGCTGATTGAGCAACTTTGAACGTGGTGGTGATGGAAGATGTTGAAATTGCACTCCCTAACAAGAACAAATGGATCCTGCAAAAGGTTAGAAAAATTCCTGAACTGAAAAATAACCTCATATATGTTGGCCAGCTCGACGAGGGAGGTCATTCAGTAGTGTTCTCTGATAACACCCGGAAGGCTACCAAAGAAGCACTAGTACTGGCTCTAGGTAAAAAGACAGGTACACTATATATGACTACCGGTCAAATTAATAGTGTTGATACTACAATTGTAGAGAGCACAACAGACATGTGGCATTGCAGACTTGGACACATGATTCAGAGAGGTATGAAAGAGCTTCAGTCCAGAGGCAAGCTACCAAAACTAAAGTCAGTTAACATCGACATGTGTGAAAGTTGCATTATGGGGATGTTGACCTCACTTTTAGTTGAGGTTTAGTTTTTTCTCTTTAGTAGCCTAAGGTCTAGCCATAGGACTTTCATATTGACTATTCTTAGAAAACTAGATAAAGAGCCCTCACCATTAGAAATTCCAAACTCTTCTCAACTCAACTTGAAGTTCCACATATTAGTCCTAACCTCCAACACTTAGTAGGTGCAGTCAGTATAGGGGAACTCAAGATGAGTCACCCATTAGAACTGCTGGACCTTAGGGTTAACCGTGGGTGTTGGTCTAGGGCTAAGGCACTCACTTGCAATCACTTACACTCATAATCACTCACTACTCTAAACCTAGAATTTCTAGGTTCTGGTCCCTTGATACTTTTGGGAGACTCATGTAGGTGGTCTCCTAAACCCATTAACCCTAGGTTAGGGTTTGTTTAAGATAAGTACATAAAGGACCCAAAATGGGGTTTCCATTGTTCCATGGCTTACTGATGATGGTTAGCACTCCAACTCTACCAAGACACCCAATCTAGCCTTTTGCCCCTAAATTCCCCCAAATTACCTAAATACCTTTGGAACCCCAAATTTGGCCAAAATTTCCAAATCTACCCAAAATACCAAACTTAGTTCAAAAAGCATTTCAAACGCCTTGAAAACACCCAAACTATCCAACATCACCAAAATTGGCCTAATTACCAAAATACCGCTCCTTACACCAAAATTCTAAAAATTCCAAAAAATCCCAAAAATTTTCACAACCTCCCAAATATTTCTAATTTCATTTTCCTCAACTACAACATGACACAATTTGGCCAATTTAAACATCTTTGATCAAAACCCCCAAATTGCCCTTTAAAGACCCATATTTTCCCCAAATCACTCCAAATGTCTATCAAATTGGTCTCAATTTACCCCAATTTCAATTCTAAACTTAAATTCACACTTGATGTGAACAATATAAACCAAATCAAAACTTAATTGGTCCATCATTTGAACCCAATTTTGATTTAGATCAAAACCCCAATTTTGGCCCAATGACTTGGTTCCACCAAATTCATAGCCAACTCAATTGGCCACAATTTGTGTTGAAAAAACCTTCATAACATCCACATACATCAAAATTGACCTTAATTAGCCTTGGTGAGGCCTCAATTTCATTGGATTTCAACCTAAGTCCAAAAAAAGCCCAAAATTTGCCCCAAATTGGTCATGTCTCAAAATTCCACCAAATGGAGGGTCTTAACCTCAGAATTTCCACTCCATCCCTTCATGAAAAATCCTCACAACATCTCCATTGATCATTTGAACCATTTAATTTGGACTTAGCCTAAGGCCAGCCCAACCTAGACCCATGTCTAGCCCAACATGCCCAAGTTGACCAAATTTTAAAAAATCATTCAAATTGACCTACCAATTGAGCTCAAAATCACTTCAACCCTTCACCAAAAATCTTCATAACAATTATATACACAATTTTGATCAACCAATTAGGTTAATTGATATGGCTAACCTAGCCCAAACCCAAGCTTTGATCACTTGAACCCACATTGAACACATGCATTAAAGATGGCCTAACTACCCCAAAGTCATCAAATTAACTCCACCTCAGCCATTAGTTAGACCCTAAGACTAAGCCAAAGCCCATCTAACCCAAGCTAGATGAGCCATGGACCAAATGTCCCCCAAATTAAAGGATCTTATTTCCAAAAATACACATGCTTAAGATACCGTTACAAAAACAAAACACCATTGCATTAAATTGCTTTAACAGATTCCCCTGGATGCCCTGAGCACCTAGCCACCTCCCCCTACCATGGCCAGCTGGCATAGTCACCGAAGAAGCTCAAAATTGAGAGCCACCTCCATGGAACTTCACCTAAATCAAACCTAGAGGTCAGCTCAGCAAAATTAAATTATAGAGCTCCTATGCCCTCCACCTAATCCGCACAATGCGCCCCTTAATTGGCCATAATAGCCACCCTTAGCCATTTTTATAAAGAGCACCTCCCATGGCCATGGGAAGTGGTGCTGAAAATTTCTTAGAGAGACCTCCCTGAACTGCCCACAGAGCTTCCCTAAGATCTCCTCAGTGCATTCCAACTGTTTTCCCTCACTAATTTTCACTGTCGTAGTTCAATTTTGAGCTCGAAATCTTGTCAGAAATCAGGACAGAGCCCAATACACTTCCATAGTCTACCAAACTCAAATTAACTTCACCCACACAACTGTGAAAGCAGCTTAAGCCCCATCAAACTCCTCTCTCACAGAGCTTCTACCATAGCTCTAGACCAACACCCAAATCCGGTCGTGATCGAAATCATACCTAGGCCTTACACTAAGACCAGAGACTCAATCCTTAGCCTCATTGGATCACCAAAAACATGCCAAGACTCTCTGATTGAAGCTTTACTTCTCAGAGCAAAGGTATAAAATCTCTCCCCCTCCCTAGCCTCTTTTGATTCTCCATTTGCTTAGAGTTAATTTGATGGCTTGATCACCTTATGGATGTGTCTGTCTAGTCTAGACAAATGTTTTAAAAAAAATTTCAGTTAATTTGGTTGAGAAATGAGAGATCTTAAGACTAGAAGATGGACGGTTCTTGGGCTAGGATATCGGGGACGATGACGGAGCGTCGTCTGATCGTGCGTGTATCGGATGGATGGTTGAGATGAAGCCGGACAACACTTCCTTACTCGAACCGCGGGCCGAGTCAGCGGTTACGTGGATGGGGGCGTCCAACTCAAGTGCGCCGCGTGAAGTTTGGAGCTGCCTAGGATCTACATGGCACCGCGCTGTTTAAATAGATAAATAAGGATTTTTCCTATTTATTTAACTACCCCTAGCTTAAAAAATTCATATCTTAATGTAGAAAAATCATAAAAATAAAATAAAAATAGTCACTCGCTCAGTGAATAGAGGAAAATAATGTGGAAATGATTTGGAGTTTATTTGATGTATATTTTATTTCTAATTAATTAAATACTGATTTGGATGTTTTGATTCTCCATGCATGTAGTAATCACACTATGGCTCGAAATTTTAGCATGTTGTTGCCTCTGTCTTAGGGAACATTTCATGATTTTTCCAAAGTCAAAGGAGGTCCCTAGAGAGAGAATCATATTTTTCAAGTTTATGTGCATTATTTGCTTAAAATAATCATGGAAATTAGCATGTTGCTTAGAAAATTTCAAGAAAATTTTGGAAAGTTTATGATGAGCAGTGAGCCTTTAGAAAAATTAATCATGAGTCAAGTCATTCAAAATACACCTAATTTTTACAAACCCTAAATCATTAAGATAATTAATTTTGAAAAATACAAACACTAAAATAACTTGATTTTTTATCTCCACTATTGTTTAGGATCTATAGAACTCACCATAAAAATTCTAAAATATTTTGAGGTCATTTGGTAACTTAAGTTAATTTTTCAAAGATATATAACATTTTTGGCACTAAAATGATTTTTAAAGATCAAAATATAACTTGAAAAATTATAAAAACTTATTTTTTGTGTTTTCTGTGATCAGGGGTATTTTCTAAAATAAAATGAAGTATAAAATAAAAACTTGATTTTTAACCTATTTTAAATATTTAAATAATTAAAAATCCATAAAAACACAAATAATAAAATTCATGAAAATGTTCTAAATTGCTTCCTAAGCACTTAGAAACAATTAGAATATTTTTCCTGATTTTCTAAATAAAGAAACTGAATTTCAAAGCTTAAAAATTATTTTAAAAGGCTAAAATGGGTTTTCACTAAGAATAATTCCAATATATCAAATAAAACTCAAAAGAATATAAAATTTTCCCCTCTCACTTCTCTAACCTTAGGAAGATTTTTCAAAAATATAAAACTTAAATTTCTTCATTTAAAATATTTTATATTTAATAAATACCCTAGAACTCAAAATAATTCTTAGAATCAAATAAAATTCAAAAAATTATGAAATTTAGTCCAAAGGCTTCTTTGGTTTAGGTCTACCTCCAGTAAAAATTTCAAGGGATTAGGATTTACTTAGGTCAAGTTAGGAATTTTCTTTGAAGAATCGTATTTTTGCATGAAAATAGCTATATAAATTAAATTAAATTTGAAAAAATCACATTTTCTCCTCTGATGACTCAATTGGCCCATGAATTGGATTAGATAAAAATTTCAAACTCATTTGAATTGAATTTGACAAATTATGAAGTGTTAGAGCCTCAGGGGGCAAATGTGTAATTTTGGAAATTTAGCATTAATTAACATTTAGGCTTAATTCAAGGAGGAAAATGAGCAACCTCTGATCTTAATCAATTTATTTGGATGTTTGAAACACAAATGATTAATTAGTAGAAACCAACCTCACTTTCTTAGAAGTTTATTAAAATAAATGAGCCTAGGACTTAGGGGTATGATTTTTTAGGTCAATAATTAATCAATTTACTACCCCAATTTGATTTTCAAATGAAATTCAAATAATGAATCATTACCACCTAAAGCTTAACCTTTTCAAAACTAACTAAGACACTCACCTAAGTCTTAAGGGCTTAGTAGTGACTTAGGCTAAATCAAGTTTCATTTAAAAGAAGATTAGAAAAGTAAATATCAATTAAAAATAAGACGTCTTTTAAACACTGCAAGCCTATTTAGGACCAAAATTTAGTTAAGTGTTCTAATAACACTAACTTGCCCCCTTAAGGGTCTTCACCCATATAATTTTCAAAATTAAATTATAGATGATAATTACCTTACTCTTAGGAATAATCGATACATCAATGTTCATTGAGCATTAGGGTGTTATTAGGACGAATTATTAAACAACATAATAAGTTTAAAAGAACTCGGGATTTTCTTCCATGTAGCGAGAGAATAGCACGGACCTGCTTCTTCCTTTAGATCTGTTGGATACCTCGAAGATCTACTAAACTTAATACATTTTGCTCGACAACATCATCCTTAATTAAACTTCTAAGGACCTACCAAGATATGGCCTAGGGTTAGATATGTCGTCAAAATTTTACCTCCCTGTTTCATATAAACTGCCTTAACATGTTTTTTGAGTTTCAGGTGGTGGAACGAGAAGACTCGCCAGGTACGTTTTTACAGTTTTTAGCGTTATCTTTCATATACTTTCATACTGTACTTTATCTGTAAATTTGCATGCTAAACAACGATGCCACCCTGCATGAAAATTAAAACTATCAGGATAACCACCAAAACCAAAACTAAAATTAAAATCGACCAAGATAAAATTTACCGCCACAACATTCAAAATATAAAACAACTCAAAATTTAATCAAAAACATCACAAAAAATTACAATTGCAACTAAATTAACATGTCTCCATCGAATAATCGGGAATTTCTTGGAGGAGATAACCTACGGTTGCTAACGAGGCTTCCCACGGTCTAAATGACATTATGGAACTCATTAAGTTGAGTTTAGTAAATTCATTTGGATTAAATGAATCTAATTAAAAATAGTGGAGCCGGAACGAGGGAACCGTAGGATCCTAACCGGTGTCACTCTAATAAACTTTAACAAGCCCCCATAAAATTTAAAGAACTTCAACCATAAGGCCACCTGATTGGACATCATAACTTAACACACTAGAAAACTCAAACTCGTCGTAGCAAGGAGCTTGGAGCTAGCATGGTGGGCAATACAGCCATCTTCAACAGCAAAACTTGTCTTCCCCAACTAAACCAATCTTCCTTCCTTAGATATAAACAACAAAACCATAAGACTTAGAGGTTGCTTTCGTATGCAACGTAAATACTCACCTTTTCTTTAGGCCTTTGTACAACTCTGCTATACAATATAAGCCCTAACTCGTCTCAAGATTCCAAGTTTATCGTTTCACGACCTAAATCCTCACATCTTTCAGGCTATTTGTGTGATCATTTCACACGATGTAAGCCCTAACTAATAAAATTGGCAGAATGAAACACCTAAATATTTCTCCTTGGAGATGAAGCCAAACTTAGGATAGCTTAGGAAGTCACCAAGGTTCTCCTCTGGATCCATGAAATCCCCTAATTCTTCCTCCTTTGAACTTTACAACAAAATGTTCCAAGTTTGAACCAATCCCCTTTGCACAGCTCCTTGTCCGATCTCATTGAAAAGTCCTATCCTTTGAAACTCCTTGAAGATAATATTTCCTGATTTTTATCGAGTCTTCTAAGGTGACTTTGGTAATTTAAAATGTAATTAACTATAGGGGCTTGCGCTTATAGGAAGCATGTCCGAACCCAGCTTAATATAAACCCTCATATTTAATTCTTTATATTAAATAGGGGAACTTATCGACAAATACAAAGGTTTCACAGACCAAACGCATGTCATATAATATTAAATAGGGGAACTTGTCGGCAAATACAAAGGTTTCGCAGACCAAACAGACGTCATATATCCCTTAGTTTATTTGATTGAGCCTCATCCTCAAGTCTTGTGTTTATCCTTCGGGATAGATACATGATTTGAGGTATAACGCTCTTTCGTTTAAACTATGAAAAATACGGGGTCAGTTTGATTTCATATTTTTCTAAAAAATCTAAATATAAATGTAAATTAAAATGTCCTTCCGAAGCGGGTGACATGATTTTGATTCCAGTGATCGACAGCTTCTTACGGGCTACTCCTTCAACCAAAAATAACGCCGACAGGGGAAGCAAAAAAATGTTAGTTTCCTGAAAGGCGTCAGAGTGCCAAATGTAAGAAAACTAGAACTGGTACACACCGATGTGTGGGTGCCTTCCCAAGTGTCATCTCTTGAAGGCTCTCACTATTATGACACATCTGATGTATTTTCTGTGTTCAAAACTTGAAAGGCCATTGTTGAAATGGAGACAGATCTAAAACTGAAATGTTTAAGATATGACAATGGTGGTGAGTGCATTGATAGTGGGTTCAAGGAGTACTGTGCAACTCAGGGAATCAGAATATAGAAGATCATTCCGGGGACACCGCAAAAAAATGGAGTTGCAGAATGCATGAACAGGACCATCAATGAGTGTGCTAGAAGCATGAGATTGCACGTCGGACTACCACCAACCTTTTGGGCAGATGCGATCAGCACTGCAGTTTACTTGATCAACAGAGGGTCATCCATCCCATTAGACTGTAAATTACCTGAGGAGGTCTGGAGCGATAAATAGGTCAAATTTTCTCATCTTAAGACTTTTGGTTGACTTTCTTATGTTCTAATAAATCCTGATGCACATAACAAGCTTGAGGCTAAGTCAAAGAAATGTTATTTCATTGGCTATGAAGACGAAGCACTCAGTTATTGTTTCTGTGATGATAAGGATCGGAAGATCATCAGAAGCAGAAATGTGATTTTTAATGAGAAGATGATGTACAAGGATAAGGCTAGTACAAAATCCAAAGTAGCTCCTCAGGAATTGGAGTTTATGAGATTTGACGATCTACCAGAGGTCGCAGTACAGGGCAAAGAAGTGAATGCTGAGGAGAATGGGCATGGGGCACCCATTCTTATTATTCCACAGGCGGGTTCAAAGTCATTCACTACTACATCTGTCGTTCATAGGTCAGTCAAGAGCAGAAGTTCGTCGTAATGCCACTCACCAATTATGAATTACATCTTGCTAACAGATAGTGGAGAACCACAGAGCTATGAAGAAACCTTAGCAAATGAAAACACTATCAAGTGAGAGATGACCATGAAGGAGGAGATGAATTTCCTGATAGAAAATCAGACATGGGATCTAACAAAACTTCCACCAGGGAAGAAGACTTTGCACAACAAGTTGATGTACCAGGTAAGGACTGAGCCTG
Source organism: Phalaenopsis hybrid cultivar (assembly GCA_002079205.1). NCBI lineage: Eukaryota > Viridiplantae > Streptophyta > Magnoliopsida > Asparagales > Orchidaceae > Phalaenopsis > Phalaenopsis hybrid cultivar. Next base: position 334,056 of record JXCR01141774.1, on the reverse strand, counting down.
ATGGCAGTAAAAGGTACAAGGCCAGACTTGTTGCAAAAGGCTTTCAACAGAAGTAGGGCATTGATTACTCTGAGATCTTTTCTCCTGTGGTAAAGCTCACAACCATTAGGATGGTCCTGACTATGGTTGCTACCGAAGATCTATTCCTGAAGCAATTAGATGTGAAGACAGTTTTTCTTCATGGAGACGTTGAAGAAGACATCTATATGCACCAGCCTGAAGGGTTCATGGTATAAGGAAAAGAAAATTCAGTTTACAGAATGAAGAAAAAATTTTGTATGGACTGAAGCAAGCTCCTAGACAATGGTACAAGAAGTTTGATAATTTCATGCAAAATGCTGGGTACAAAAGATGCAAGGCTGATCACTGTTGTTATGTTAGGTACTTTGACAGTTCCTATATCATCTTGTTATTGTATGTGAATGATATGCTTATTGCAGGGGCTAGCATTGATGAGATCAATAATCTGAAGATCAGAGCACTTTGCAATGAAAAATTTAGGAGCGGCAAAGCAAATACTTGGAATGAGAATTGTTAGAGACCGAGTCAGAGACACGTTAAGGCTTTCACAGGCTGAATATGTGAAAAAGGTGCTTAGCAGGTTCAATATGGACAAAGCCAAGCCAGCTGACACACCTTTGGGCAGTCACTTCAGACTTAGCAAAAATCAGTCACCCAAGTCAGAGGAGAAATAAGACTACATGAGTAAGGTTCCTTATACTTCAGCTATTGGTTCACTTATGTATGTTATGGTCTGCACCATACTGAATATTGCCCATGCAGTGAGAGTCGTGAGTAGATACATGAGTAATCCAGGGAAGGAACGTTGGGAAGCTGTGAAGTGGATCCTGAGGTACTTAAGAGGCTTTTCAGAAACCTGCTTGTGCTTCTCAGGAAAGAGCCTAGAGGTACAAGGCTATGTTGATGCAGATTTAGCTGGAGACATTGATAGTAAGAAGAGTACTACATGTTGTATTTATACTCTTGATGATACTGCAGTGTCATGGGGCTCAAATCCACAGAAGACAGTTTCTCTGTCCACTATAGAAGTTGCGTAAGTTGCAGTGTCAGAGGCTGCAAAAACGATGATATGACTGCAAAGCTTCATGGAAGAATTGTGTAAGGAGGCTCAGAAAGGAACTCTCCACAGTGATAGTCAGAGCGTCATATTACTTGCTAGGAATCTAACTTTTCAATCAGGACCAAGCACATTCAGGCCATGTATCACTTCATTCGATCTTTATAAGACGACAGACAACTATTGCTTAAGAAAATTTGTGGAAGCAAGAACCTTGCTAATTGTTGACTAAAGGGGTTACCCTTGAGAAACTGAAGTTGTGCTCAACTTCAGTTGGTTTTCTAGTGTGAAGACATAGGAATTGAGTTGCAGAGGTGGAGGATATCACTTTTGAAGAAAAAGGGGCGATCCAGCCAATGAGTGGTGCAGTCAGTGTCACAGTCTCCGAGTGGGAGAATTGTTGAGAAAGTGGAGCTTTGTCCATTGCGGCTTAGGCAAGTTATTAAACAAAAAATTAAGTTTAATAACTTTCCTTAATCTCTGCTGCACGCCCGATCCCCCGCCTCTTTCCTTCTCTGCTGAACCACGTAACCGCGTAACCACGTGAAGCTCAGCATTTCTCCTCCTCTCCACGTTCCTGTGTTGCCCGTATTAGAATCTCGCCTGCAGAATTGCTAAATAAGGATTATGGTTCCCTTAAGTGGGCTTACTTGCTTGGTTATAAATTGGAAAATGCAAAACCCAGGTGAATCACTCTCCAATTAATCTAATCTCCTTTCTCTGCTAGATGGCTTATGGTGGCTTATGAAATTCTTCTTCCCTTGGCTGTAGCTCTTTTAAGAGAGAGAAAAGGAGAGAGAGAGATAGAGAGAGAGGAGGAGAGAGAGAGACAAAGAAAAATTTTGAGTTTTTCTGTAAACATTGAGGCGCTCCATGGTGTATTTTCTTTGAAGTAAAAGAATCCTCAGCAGCTCCGTAGACGTAGACGATTTGCCGAACTATGTAAATCTTGTGTCGCCTTTTTTTGGTATAATTTTTTCTCGATCTGTTTTTCTCTTTATTGCTATCGTTTTTCATAACAAATACTACATACAAGGCACCTGAAACATTGCTATCAACAAATGAAGCACCCTCTCTCAACCATTCTTAAATTCTAACTCAATCATCAAAGGTAAAACCCACCTAGAGGGACACACTTCAAACTTTCCTGTCAACAAATCAAGCAGTCTCCTTCAGCCATTTCTCAAATTTTAACTCAAACATCAAAGGTATAGACAAAACCCTACTTCATATTACATTCAATCACAAATTCACAAAGTCCAAATTAAAAGTCATAAAGAGAAAGTCACAAATCACAAAATCTAAATTCTAATATCAAAGCACAAATGAGAAAGCCAGAAATATCAAAATCCAAATTCTCACTTCAAAACGCAAGTGGCAAAGCCACAAATCGCAAAGAGAAAGTCATTCCATAAAAAAATGGTGACACTGTGGGAGGATGGAGAGCACAATAACCATAGAAAGAGTAGAAAGACAACCCACTGCCACCGAAGAAAGGCGCAGGAGAGGGGCGATCGAGATGGGTGTGACGGGGTAGAAGAAATGCGAGAGAAAGGGCAACGGTGAGAGGGGAGTGCAAGGGTAGTATAGTAATGGGTTCACGAAGAAACGCGGGCAGTGGGGTCGAATCCATGGCCTTCATTTAACATAATTTTTTAACAACAGATGTCGTGCCACTATTTCCAAACGCTTTATCTGGCATTTTCAGAATGCACAACGTCAAATAAGCTGGCAGAAATGAGGCCTAAATCCATAAATACATATCAACTGTGTGATATGAATATAACAGCCCCAGAAAAATGCATGTTTAAAATATCAAACTAGAAATCTTTTTTTTTTTTGAATAAAATAGCAATTAGAAAGAAAAAAGAAAAGGAAGATTGAAAGAGAATCAGTGAAAATCTTCAATTTAATGATTTATGTGTTAATATTCCCTCCACTACAAACTATCAAACAAACTGTTACTTTTTTTAACCTGTCTTGAGGCAGCTAATTTCCCTAACTCAGCATAAACCATCAATCAACATAGTTTTATTAATAAAAAATTATAAGAAACATTTTTGGTGAACAAAAATTATAGTCGACACAACACATCCCCGCTATCGGTCTCTCAAATACCCAAACAAAAACCTTCATTATCTGATCCCAAGAGAGAAAGGAAAGTGCATAAACTTATGAAGTAGTTTGTAGCATTAAACATGACCGACATTTACTAAACAAAAAAAAAATTCTAAGCTTGTGTTTGGGATGGAAGCACAGAGAACAAATGAGAGTAAATAATTAATTAGGTAACTCGAATGGTGCCTGGGGACAATGTGGCCAAGTTACTGTGAGGCTGCGGAGGCGCGATGCTGAGTTCCAAATCCTTATTTGCAGTAGTTGCAGAAATAACCAATGTTTGAGGATTGCGAGGAGGCACAGGTAAATTGAGTGAAGTAATACCAGGTTGATCAAGAGTAACAATGGTTGGGGTGAGGGCTAAAGTGGGGTGGCCCTGTCCCTGTTTTAAGTTTAAAATATAATGGGTTTAGAATGTGAATACTGAAATAAAATGAAGCTGTCNAGGAGGCACAGGTAAATTGAGTGAAGTAATACCAGGTTGATCAAGAGTAACAATGGTTGGGGTGAGGGCTAAGGTGGGGTGGCCCTGTCCCTGTTTTAAATTCAAAATATGAGTTTAGAATGTGAATACTGAAATAAAATGAAGCTTTTTGCAAATAATTACCACTGAACCGATTTTTGGGAGATTAAGGCTAGTACTGCTGCAATTTTCTGCACCTGGAGATACCATTGGGAAAAAAATGAAGGAGGGGGATCCAGTCTGCAGTTATTTTAATCATTTTTAGGGAAGCTTACTTTGTAAGTTCTAACATATATGCTCACAAAATGAATCCATGGAGAAGTAAAAATCAAATTAATTGCGNTGGGAAAAAAATGAAGGAGGGGGATCCAGTCTGCAGTTATTTTAATCATTTTTAGGGAAGCTTACTTTGTAATTTCTAACATATATGCTCACAAAATGAATCCATGGAGAAGTAAAAATCAAATTAATTGCATGGGAAGACCTACTGAATGATTGTTGTGGTTGAGGCGATCAGTTTCTTCAAAAGGATCTTCAGATCTCTTCAATGGTGAAAGAGGGGGAGTCTCCGAGTTTCTGGCCTACAAAGAGTAGATTAGTTATTGAGGAGAAAGAACGAAGAAAGAAAAGTAACATTGGTTAGCAGCCATGTGGAAATGGTAAGATTAATTTTGATATACCTTGTTGCTGATAACCACATCAAAGAGGCTGGTTCTCCTTTTCCTTTTGTTGGGATTATTTTGCCTGAGAAAATATTTCTGGGCGTGGCTGGCAACTTGGGTTGGAGTTCTGGTGGTCACATAGTTTCTTGAGATTCCTCTCCAGTCTCCTCTCCCAAGCTTTTCCAGCCCAGCTAAAAATGTTCGATGCTCTTCTTCGGTCCAGGGAACTCCTAAATAACATAAAAAAATATTATCGTTAGTGATTCAGAACAATAAAAGAAGAATCACACAACTAGCCAGAAGACATATATAGGCCCAAATTAGAAATCGTAATAAGAAAATCGCAGTAGCAAGATGGAATCACATAACCAAGCATAGGAAACATGCATAGTACTAAAATTAGGATGGTTAAAAGTCTGTAGGTGAGGCTTAAGAGCTATGCTTTTTCCAACACTATGACATAAGAGGTTATGAACAAAACCAATGAATTAGCCTTTCTACAATGCATTGAGTAATAATTGTTAGATATACAATGGAAATATGATAAGTCCTTGCAAGAGAAAAAGTTGCAGCCTAAAGAGAAGGGAAGAGGGGGAATATTGAGCATAAGTAATTCCACAAAGTTAAACCCACACTTATGATTTAATTTCAAAATTATATATATAATGATTTACATAAAAATACATGACTTGTACACTTATGCAGCATTCTAAGTAGAGGGTGAATTTGATTTATGATGGTCACTAGTTAGAAACTTTAGAAGAGTTCCAAATTTAAGGTGAGTTTCTTTTTCAAGTTCTNACATGACTTGTACACTTATGCAGCATTCTAAGTAGAGGGTGAATTTGATTTATGATGGTCACTAGTTAGAAATTTTAGAAGAGTTCCAAATTTAAGGTGAGTTTCTTTTTCAAGTTCATCAAGTGATGATTCATTGGTAAGCTAGTAAGTTAGCCTTTGTGAATGAGCCACTTCATTTTTATTCTGTGGAGTCTGAAGCATCCACAGTCGAAGAAGCCCACAGTGTCTACAAGAGCTCACAGTCACAGAAATGGTTGCACATGTACCTGGCAAAGCCATACCTCAAAAAGGGTGTAGCTATGACGTTCCGCCTAATCATGCCACCGATTGTCAATCAACACAGATTGATCCTGAGCAGGCTCATTCTCATGTGTGGTTTTTTAATAAAGTTCTCGTGAATAAGGGAATAATCAAAGAAGAGAATTTCGATATACAGTATCTCTTGCGAGATTGAGATGAAGATTTTGGAACAATGTCCTGTAAGTTCCATTCATTGTAAAAAAGAGACCCGAATGAGTTATTTGTACATTTACAGTCTTCATAGTAAAAATTTCTAGTGATGTGGTTCCTTAGCTTTTTCTCATTCTAGAGTTTTTCAAAGTTAAATTCAATGCTTGTTTTTTTCTAGAATTGTTCCTTGTACTTTTATTTGATTTTTCTTATTCCGAATTTCTCAAATCATTGCTGTCCTATTCCATGGTATAATTTTTTTAAATCTATTTGACTAAAATCCTAATAGAAGCATATAAAAGTTCCATCCCAATAAGTGGTATCAAAGTAGAGTGTTTGATTCGAGTAGGGGCAATGGCCGACGAAAAAAAGTATAAAGTGAAGAATTTCAATGGAATGAAGATCACATGCTGAAGGAAGCATGTAAGTGAAGGATTTACTGTATCAGAAAAATTATATTTATCATTATATGGTACTATAGAGAAACCTGAGTATGCAGGGAAGATCCTACAGAGGTTCAACATGAGGGAGACAAAATTAGTTTGTACCCCTTAGGTAGTCACTTCAAACTATCCAATGAGTAATTACCTAAATCTGAAGTAGAACAAATACACATGGGGAGAACTCTGCATGCTTTAGTAGTTGGAAATCTAATATATGCTATGAGTTGTATGAGATCAAAAATTGCATTTATAATAGAAGTGGTCAGCTGGTACATGGGTAACCCAGGCAGGCATCCTTAGGAGGTAGTAAAATAAGTTCTTAGATATTTGACGGGCAAAGTAAACAAGTTATTTTACTATGAAAATGCATGAATTAATCTACAAGTATGTGTAGATTTAGATTTGGTGGAATATTTGGTTGGTAAAAGAAGTACAATAGAGCATATCATTACTTTGGGAAACAAAGCTGAGTCAAGTTTCCAGTCTGCAAAAAATTATTGCACTTTCAACTACGGAGGCCAAATACATTGTTAGCACTGAGGTTAGCAAGGAGATGATTTGGCTAAAAAGCAAAACGAAGTGGGAGGAGTAGCGGATTGGAAAGTTTCATAGAGATAGTATGCATGCAATTCATCTCGCTATGAATATTATTTTTCATGCTAGGACAATACATATATGACTGATATGTCACTTTATACGTTCTATCACGAAGGATGAGTAGTTGTTTTTGGAGAAAATACACACAGCTCAGAATTCCGTGGATATGTTGACGGAAGTGACGATTGTCAGAAAACTGGAACTATGCTAGCCTTTCGTTAGAGTCCATGAAGGTTGATAATGGGAGTGAATCACACCATGGTACGTTACCATGAAAATGGTATAAGCGGAGATGAAAACTTTGATTGATGATCGGTGTTAGGTGCTATCAAGCTCCAAATGGAGATTGTTATGTTGTGGATCTTAAAACACCAACATTTAACGAAGCCCACAACAATCGCAGGAGCTCACAGCCGCAAAAGTGCCAGCACATAGACTTGGCATAGCCACACCTAAAATAGGCATAGCTACGCCAACACTGGTTGGCATAAACATGCTGAAATAAGCATGAACACATCGCTGAGGGTCGATCAACACAGTTTTATCCCGAGCAGGCACAATAATTACACCGATACGCGGTGTGAGCACACCACTAAGTGGTTCATCCTGTTAAGTTCCTTAAATTCGTGGTTTTGAGCGACAATTGTATCATTCTTGCGTGTAGTTCTTTCAACAAAGCTCTCGTGAAGTAGAGAAGAGTCAAATCTGAGATTCTTAATGCGCATTTCCTCCTATGAAACCAAGAGGAAATGTTTGGAGCAAAGTTTTGTAAGTTCTATTCATTGTAGAGAGGAGATTTAAGTGAGTTGTTTGTCTATTTCTAGTTCTTCATAGTAAAAACTTTTTGGTGGTGCGGCTTCATGATTTTTTCCCGTTCTCGGGGTTTTCCACAGTAAATCCCGTGCTTGTTTTTTCTGGAACCATTTTGTTGTGTTTTTATTATATTTTTTTTTGTTTTGGATTTCTTGAATTAGTGTGATCCTATTCCGCAGTATAGTTTTCATTCTTATCGATCGAAGCCCTAGTAGAAGTATATAAAAGTTCCATCTCGACCTTCATCAGTCCACAAGCAAGCATGTTTAGAAACTCAATACAGAGTGTCAACTAAGTATGTAAGGCAAATTTGGATGATATGGCAAGATACAATCTTGAAAGATTTGAGGTAGGTGACTTAAAGAAGCGGCAAGCTATTACTTGTAATATTTCAAATTAATTTACAAGAATCAGTTTGTTATTCTGTTCAAGTTCTCTTAGCAACTTGATTGACTTGATTAGTTTGATTATAGGTGCACAATAATAGTGTTCATTAATTGCTCATCACCCAAGCTTACTATGGAATGTATGCATTTTATTCACCCTTTAAGAATATTCAAAAGAAAATAGCAAGTGATTCTATACAAGTTAAAAATTTGGAAAGTCTTGCATTTTTGCCAACATTATTGTATATTTAAAAAAGAGTAACGACCAACTAAATAAATAATCATTTTTGTGAGGAAAATTATTGCACCATGGTAACCAATTTCTATAATGAAATAAAATATATCACTGACACACTTATTCATGACATAGTGGTTGAAGGTATAGTCTCTCAACAAGAGGTCAAGGATTGGAATCACACAAATTATCCTTTGGGAGCATATCTTTCTCCGAAATAAAAAATAAATAAATAAAAGATGCCAGCAGAATTGAAAAGAGAGGAAATGATGGCAACTTAATTATAATGTNTGTATGCATTTTATTCACCCTTTAAGAATATTCAAAAGAAAATAGCAAGTGATTCTATACAAGTTAAAAATTGGGAAAGTCATGCATTTTTGCCAACATTATCGTAAATTTAAAAAAGAGTAACAACCAACAAAATAAATAATCATTTTTGTGAGGAAAATTATTGCACCATGGTAACCAATTTCTATAATGAAATAAAAGATATCACTGGCATACTTATTCATGACATAGTGGTTGAAGGTATAGTCTCTCAACAAGAGGTCAAGGACTGAAATCATGCATATTATCTCTTGGGAGCATATCTTTCTCCGAAATAAATAATAAATAAATAAAAGATGCCAGCAGAATTGAAAAGAGAGGAAATGATGGCAACATAATTATAATGGTTCACATATAAAGTTTATGGAATGTTGAGAGAAAAAAAATCACGAAAGAAATATTAAGCATGATGAACCAATGTTCTTCAGAACCAGAATAATCAAATAACTTTTGCTTGTGAGCTAAATAGTTTTAAATTCAATCCAAGGGAAAAAAAAAACCAACAACAACAGCAAAAACAAAAAGAGATGCTTTTTTTCATAATTTTTAAATTGTAATTAGTTTTGTAGACGCTTTGAATAGATAGATTAACAAAAACATTCTGAAAGGAATCACCATAGGAAAATAGAGAAGAACATATATAAAAAATTAGGAGCGACGGAGGGCTATCGAATTTCTTTCGGGCATATCAGCTCCACCAAGAAAAATCTAAGAAGTAAAATCTAAGAAAAATATCAGATGAAAGATGAAATCTGATGTCTTACAATAATCAATGGCGCCATATTCCGCCAATAAAAAAAGAGAAAACTAACGGTAGGCAAGGATTGAATCAACTAAACTGAATCAAAAACAAATTCATAACATTGAAGACACAAAAATTTGAATCAAACAATGAATGAATTAGGTTACATTACGCTTATCATAGTACAAAAAAAAATAAGAATAATAAAATAATAATAATAAAATAAAAATAATGNCATAACATTGAAGACACAAAAATTTGAATCAAACAATGAATGAATTAGGTTACATTACGCTTATCATAGTACCAAAAAAATAAAAAAAATAATAAAATAATAATAAAATAAAAATAATAATAAAATAAAAAACGAAAGAACCATAACAACAATAAAAAATTTTCAAAACATCACCAGATTTGTTCAGTCCATTCTACAAACACCAGAATCCACAATTTGGCACAAAAACGTTGTATGAAAAGCCAATAACATCGGTAAAAAAAAAAAATGCNATAACAACAATAAAAAATTTTCAAAACATCACCAGATTTGTTCAGTCCATTCTACAAACACCAGAATCCACAGTTTGACACAAAAATGTTGGATGAAAAGCCAATAACATCGGTAAAAAAAAAAATAATGATTTCCGACATCAGCCAGAATTAAAAAACCAATTAACTAAATCCCGACAAACAAGGCAAAAATTGACGAATGGACGAATGACAAGATGGTTAGAATCCGCCAATCACCTCTCTTCCTTTCCTGCCCTTCTCTCCTTCTGGACGACTTGGGAAGCGCACCATCTGAAAGATACCCATCATCGCCGGCTCCATGATCTCCCGATGATGTCGAGCCGGACGCCACCAGGTTCCCCATGCTCTTGCTCTTCAGCATACCTTTCTTCATCCCCTGTTCCATCCCTTCCCCCTTCAAATCCCTCGTCTCCGCCTCTTGCTCCGTCCTCCAGCTCTCCCCATCAACGATCGTCACCCCAAACAGCTTCAATCCCTTCTCCCCCATCGCGTCCTAATCTCTCTCTCTCTCTCTGTCTCTCTCTCTCTCTTTTATCGTCTTCTTCCTCCTCGGAGTGGGGAAAACAAATCAAAGGAGAACCGCAGTTAGTGCTCTGGCTTTCGGATTTGGTTATTTATATACACATATCCAAATCCGCAATGTGGAAAATGCCAACGTATTTGTGAGAAAGTGCCGAAAGTGCCCTCTTGCTTAGGGAAAAGCTTAGCTAAGGCTTAGGTAAATTGGACGAATATGGATACCGCCACTTAGAATAACCGCTGATTTTGATTCTTTTTTTACCGTTTGCTTCCCGTTTTCGCTGTCATTCACAATTTCTAATCATATAAGAATTACGAGGAAACTAATTATAGATATTATTCCTAAAAAGCGGAAGAATGGCTTCAGTTAATGATCTAGAAATCATAAACTTCCCCGAAATAAAACAGATCAAGTTTGACATCTCATTTTAGGGTGTGTTTGGGGCAGCTTGTGAGTTTCAAAATAAACTGTTTATTCTGAAACGCGGCCCGCGACCTGTGTTTAATTAAAAACCCAAACGCAGTTTCAGATAAACTGGCGAATCGCGCTAACCAAACGATACAACGACATTTTGAAAACGCCCCCGCACTTATAAGCCGACCCAAACCAGCCTATAGGGTCTCTTTGGGGCAGTTTGTGCGTTTCAGGATAAATAGCTTATCCTGAAACGCGGCCCGCGGGTCGACCGCGATTGCGACCTACATTTAATGTAAAAAACTTAAACGCGGCAGACAACATTTTCAAAATCGCGCAAACCAAACGGTTAGACGGTGTTTTCAGAAATACTGCCGCATTTATAAGCTGAACGCCGCCACACTTATAAGCTGCTCCAAACAGGCTCTTACATACATACCAATAAATTCCTGTGTATTTACATATCTAATACCTAAATTTTAACTTAGCTAAGGGATAAAAAAATTGTATTTTTTTGTTAGTTAAAAAAGTAGTATTTTTCATTTGATATGAAAGATTTGGGTGTGTGGGTGCAAAAGGTAGAGTTTTGTGGTTAGATAGATGTACATAAAAATTGGGTGGTAAGTACATAAATACCTCATTCTTTTTTTGTTCTTTTTCTTTACCTCACCAGCTCACCTCATTCCATTTATTATAAGTACTATAGAATAATTAANAATCGCGCTAACCAAACGATACAACGACATTTTGAAAACGCCCCCGCACTTATAAGCCGACCCAAACCAGCCCTTAGGGTCTCTTTGGGGCAGCTTGTGCGTTTCAGGATAAATAGCTTATCCTGAAACGCAGCCTGCAGGTCGACCGCGGCTGTGACCTGCATTTAATGTAAAAAGCTCAAATGCGGCAGACAACATTTTCAAAATCGTGCAAACCAAACGGTTAGACGGTGTTTTCAAAAATACCACCGCATTTATAAGCTGGACGCTGCCACACTTATAAGCTGCCCCAAACGGGCTCTTACATACATACCGATAAATTCCGGTGTATTTACATATCTAATACCTAAATTTTAACTTAGCTAAGGGATAAAAAAATGTATTTTTTTGTTAGTTTAAAAAGTAGTCTTTTTCATATGATATGAAAGATTTAGTTGTGTGGGTGCAAAAAGTAAAGTTTTGGGGTTAGATAGATGTACATAAGAATTGGGTGGTAAGTACATAAATACCTCATTCTTTTTTTTTCTTTTTCTTTACCTCACCAGCTCACCTCATTCCATTTATTATAAGCACTAGAGAATAATTATATACATAGTATAATATTTTTATATATTAAACATAGCTCTAAATAAATTCAGCAAATTTTAATATATTCTTATGAAAATTCTCTAAGAATATTCTGAGCTACATTTTCCCCCTAAAGATTATTATTCGTATAAGTGTGAATGAGACAGCAAACCTATTTTGCTTCATAATTTGTTCAAACAGTAGAAATACTTCAACGTCATGGGACAGGAATGTGAATTTCCCCATGTGGCAACGAACACTGATATCTCTCTCTTTGAATGAATCCAAAGAAGACTTTCAGAATTTCAGTACTATCGAGAAGATATGTGTTTACATACATTTATTTATTTCAAAGTAACATTTTTGTAGCAGCTTTAGGGTATGCTTGTAAATGCAAAAATGCTAATATATATATA
>JXCR01141774.1:267262-321549 GCA_002079205.1 Phalaenopsis hybrid cultivar | reverse complement strand
TTGTGCGTTTCAGGATAAATAGCTTATCCTGAAACGCGGCCCGCGGGTCGACCGCGATTGCGACCTACATTTAATGTAAAAAACTTAAACGCGGCAGACAACATTTTCAAAATCGCGCAAACCAAACGGTTAGACGGTGTTTTCAGAAATACTGCCGCATTTATAAGCTGAACGCCGCCACACTTATAAGCTGCTCCAAACAGGCTCTTACATACATACCAATAAATTCCTGTGTATTTACATATCTAATACCTAAATTTTAACTTAGCTAAGGGATAAAAAAATTGTATTTTTTTGTTAGTTAAAAAAGTAGTATTTTTCATTTGATATGAAAGATTTGGGTGTGTGGGTGCAAAAGGTAGAGTTTTGTGGTTAGATAGATGTACATAAAAATTGGGTGGTAAGTACATAAATACCTCATTCTTTTTTTGTTCTTTTTCTTTACCTCACCAGCTCACCTCATTCCATTTATTATAAGTACTATAGAATAATTAAATACATAGTATAATATTTTTATATATTAAACATAGCTCTAAATAAATTCAGCAAATTTTAATATATTCTTATGAAAATTCTCTAAGAATATTCTGAGCTACATTTTCCCCCTAAAGATTATTATTCGTATAAGTGTGAATGAGACAGCAAACCTATTTTGCTTCATAATTTCTTCCAACAGTAGAAATACTTCACGTCATAGGACAGGAATGTGAATTTCCCCATGTGGCAACGAACACTGATATCTCTCTCTTTGAATGAATCCAAAGAAGACTTTCAGAATTTCATTACTATCGAGAAGATAAGTGTTTACACACATTTATTTATTTCACAGTAACTTTTTTATAGCAGCTTTAGGGTATGCTTGTAAATGCAAAAATGATAATATANATATATATATATATATATATATAAATATACATATATATATTCATTTATATACAAGAGTAATAGAATAAGCCACGACATACTAGAGATACTTGAGCCCTAGAGAGCAAACCAAAGACCGAAATCCAGTAGAGGAAAAGAAGAAATGGTTGTCCAGCTCTTGAGTAAGCATTTTAGAAGATCTCACAGGCATGCTCTCTGTTAAGACTCCCTCAAGATGACTAGCAGTTGACGTGATAGTCAGCTTGTTGGCGAGTTAATGGTGATGAGACATAGAGAGCAGTTTGGTGACAATGTCAGCTAATTGGTCTTCCGACATAGCACTTTTAGTAAAATCCCCTAATTTAAGGGATTTCACCTCTTTTAAGACTAAACTTGAGATATCTTCTTCATCATGCCATACTATTAGGGGTTAACCATCATTAAGCATCCTCTGGCCTCCCTGAGCCAAGAAGAGACCATACCTTGGCCAGCCACCACATCAGCCGTCGGAAACAACTGGCCCAAAGGTGCCCTCATTGGACAAAACCGAAAATTAAAACCCCTTTAACTTGGTTCACTCTAGTTGGATGCTTGAGTTCTTATTCCCTCCACCTCAGCATGCTTTAGCACCCAACTCCCAGCCCTGAGCTCCACCAGACAGCCATGGCTTTAAAATGTCCTGTCTACGACCAAGGAAGAGAGTGCTAAAATCCTTAGGGAAACTCAGTCAAACACAAGAGCTTCTTCAAACCATCCTAAGTGTAATCCCCTTACTCTCAGTCACTCATAACCACTCCACAAAGCCAATTTCTTCACTGAAATTTGCCTTAAAATCAGGACAGATCTCTCAACTCCAACAAAGTGCACCAAAGTTCAATTAATTGTGCACACATTATCTCCACAGTGAAAGAAGTTGATTCCCCACAAAAGCCCTCTCTGAAACAACCTCTAACATAGCTCTAGACTAACACCTGAAATCAAATTTAATTGAAATCATACCTAGACAATTCACTAGGACCTAGGACTTCATCTGGAGGTTTGTTGGACCCAATCGAAGCTACCACAACCATCTTATTGAGGCCTCCCCTCTCAGACAAAGGCATTAAACCTCAATCCTAATCCGAGCCATTTTTGATTCATTATACATATTTACTGTATTTCATATCGTATATACTATATAGATATGTTAGTCTTGAGTAGATGAAGGTTTAGAAACCAACCCCATGTAATTTGGTTGAGTCTAGATGAAGATCTTAAGGTTTTAGTGTGAATGACTTACTATATAGGTCACTTGGGGATGATAACGGAGAGCCATCCAATCGCACATTTATTTAATCAACGGAGGAGATCAAGTCAGACATACTTAAGGTATGTGAACAGTGGGCTGCGTGGCTACTGTGGTGGATGGCGGCGACGAATGGGAGTGTGTCGCGTGTGAGTTTGAATCCATCGTAGGTTGAGTTGGCGTCGCGTAGGATAAGTAGAAAAATATGGATTTTCTGAATTTATTTGAAACTTGAACTTTAAAAATCCATATATTTCTCTAGAAAAATTATAAAAATAAAATAAAAAATATCTTCTTGCTCAATGAACAGAAGAAAATAATTTGAACTAAAAATAAAAATTATTTTCTTATTCCCTGATTTTTAATGAATTAAATACCCTTTGGAGTATTTTAATTCATTATGATCAAACGTTTTGCTCACCATGGCTTAAAATTTTGAGTGTTTGTTCCTCATAATAGATACTATGTCCTCTAATTTTTCAAAGGTTAAAGGGCATCTCTAAGCTTCTAGCCCTAATTTTCAAGCTAGGGTGACCATTTTTGTTTATTTTAATTATATAAATCAAAATATCATTTGAGAAATTATGGGAATAATTTTAGTAGGTTTCCTTTGGTCAAGGAAAAATATCATGATGTCTTGAATTATCTTGTAAATTTCCATATTTAATTAAATGTAAATATCTTATTTTAATTTATGTAAATTATATACTTATCCAAAATTGACAAAATAAATCTCACATTGTTTATAAAAATCATATTTATCCACTGTAAAAATTTGAAAATTATTTGATTAAGTTTGTATTAAAGTTGATTTTCTAAAGAACCTTGTATTTTTATACAAAAATAATTATGTTAAATTAAATAAACTTGGGAAAATTATGAAAAGTTGTTTTCTAAGTTTCTTGTGATAAGAGGCACTTGGGAAAATAAAATTATTTTTTAGATAATACTTAATTTTTTAGCTTTATTTTTAATTTAAAAATAATCAAAAATCTAAAAAAAAAACAAAATATTTCAAAATGTTCCTAATAGTTTCCTAATCACTTGAGACTCATTAAAATATTTTTCCTAATTTTCGTAAATTAAAAATAAATTTTAAAAGCTTATAAATGAATATTCCTTATTTTTCCCATTAAAATAATTATAATGAATAAATTAAAAATCATAAAAATACAAAATTTGATTCTCTGGGTTTTTTGAACTCAGAGGAGTCTAATAAAAATGTAAAAATAATTTTGGTAATTAAAGCAATATTTTATATTTAATTAAATCATTGAAACATGTTAATAATAATATAATAATAATAATAATAATTTAATTCAAAAAGCCATGAAATTTTGTCTAAGTATTTCTCTGACCTAGGAAAACCGCTAATACTCTTCTCATAAATAAAAACTTTGTCTTGAAAAATTAAATAAATAAATTTCTAAAAGCCTATTTTCTGGGTTTAAAAAAATATTTAAATTAAATTAAATTTTGAGAAGTCCACTTATTCTCCTCTAACATTATAATTACCTCATGGATATGACACTCTAAACCTTCAAAGTCATTTGAGTTGTGGTTAACGAGTTATGAGGTGAAGTGCCCAAGAGTAAAATAGTCATTTTAGACTTTGGTGCCTTAATCAAAATTTAGGATTAACCAAGGGAAAATAGATAATTTTAATTTTAATAAACATGTTTGGATGATTGAAATACAGTAGGGTTACGAGGTAGAAACTCACTCACTACCTTTGTACAATATCAACTAAATCATTATTCTTCTAATCTTCATGACTTGGAAGTCAACTAAGATCAAATGATTCTTAAGTGATGGGCTTAAGCTAGATAATATTATAATTTACTTTTCTCAAGCCCAATGTTGAGGATGAAGCGATCATTTAATAAGAGTACATATCACTTAAATCAAAATTTTGATGCTCACCATTCCACCCATCATGATTACTGAAGGCTTAGTAGTGACATAGGCTTGATGCCTACACTCACTTGATCAGATTTAGAAGATAACATGTTTGGTGATTAACATCTTTAAAAACTACAAGCCTGGCTTTAATTGTGGGCACCACAATCTTAATTGACCTAAACTTTCCTTAGGGGCACCTACTCACATAACCTTTAAACAAAACATTAATTGATTAATTGTGTATCCTATCCTTGAGATAATTCAATTGTCAGGCTTCACTAAGAAACGAGTTAGTCACACTTCAACCTCAGACGATTAATGGAACAATATGATGAGTTTAGAATAAACTCGGAATATTTCAAGAGTTCTTCAAAATGCTCCATGGTCATGCCTCGAGCATTTTTTAAATCTATTGGACATTCTGAAGGGAAAATTGAACTTACCATATTTTGTTCTAAAATCACCTACTAGGATCTTCTGGGTTCAATAAAATCATAATTGAGGTTTGGTAGCTAAACCTTCGTCTACTCCTGCAATTTAAATTCCTTGCAAAATCATATACATTTTTTGCAAATACTAACCTTTCAGGTGGTGAAACGAGAAGAATCAACAAGTTGGTTTTTAAATTAATGCATTTAACTTTCTGTGCTTCTTGTCTCGAGCTTGCATGTTAAGCAACGATGTCACCCTGCATAAAAATCAAAACTGCTAGGATAGCCGTAAAACCAAAACCAAAACCAAAATTAACCAAGATAAAATTCACCAACACAACATTCAAAATATAAAACAACTCAAAATTTAATCACAAATATCTCAAAACAACAGTTACAACTAAATTAAAATGTCTCTATCAGATGATCGGGAATCCCTCAGAGGAGGTAACCTATGGTTGCTAATGAGATTTCCCACGGTTTAAATGAAAGTATGAAACCCATTAAGTTGAGTATAGTAAATTCATTTGAACTAAGTGAATCCAAAAGAAAATAGTGGTACCGAAATGAGGGAACCTTAGGATTCTAACCGGTGTCACTCTAATCAATTTTAATATGCCCCCATAATATTTAAAGAACCATAACCATAGGAACATTTTATTTGACATCATAACCTGACACATTAAAAAAGTTAAACTCTTCATGGCGAGGAGCTTGGAGCTAACATTGTGGGCAGCACGACCATCTTCAACAACAAAACGTGTCTTCATCAACTAAACCACTCCTTAGAATTAAACAACAAGCCATAGGATTTTGAGGTTGTTTGATTATGCAACATAAATCCTTAACTTCTCTTTAGGCCTTTTGTATAGCTTTGCTGTACAATATAAGCCCTAACTAATCTTAGAGTTCCGAGGTTGTCGTTTATCACGACCTAAACCCTCACATCTTCCAGGTCATTTATGTGATCATTTCACATGAATGTAAGTCCTAAAAAAAAAATTGGCAGGATGAAACTTTTAAATATTTCTCTCCAATACTAAAACCAAATATTACGATTGCTTGGGAAGTCACTGAGGTTCTCCTCAGGATTTGTGACATCCCCTAGTTCTTCCTCCTTTAGATTCTACAATAAATGTTCCAAATTTGAGACATTTCCTTATCACACCTTTTTGTCCTATTTCATTGAAAATTCCTATCCTTTTGACCTCTTTTAAGATAATATTTCCTGATTTTTATTGAAAGTTTTCTTAGGTGACTTTGATTATCTAAAATGTAATTAATTATAGAGGCTTGACCTTATAAGAAGTTTTTCCAAACCCAACTTAATATAAACCCTATTTAATTCTTCATATTAAATAGAAAAACTTGTTAGAAAATAAAATTGTTTTTACAAACAAAACAAATATCATATATTTCTTTGTTTATTTGATCGAGTCTCCCCCTCAAGTCTTTTGTTTATCTTTCGGGATAGATACAGGGTTTGAGGTATAGTGCTCTTTCATTTAAACTATAAAAAATATGGAGTCGTTTTGATTTCATATTTTTCTAAACTTCATATATTTATATATAAATTAAAATGCCTTTCCGAAGCGGACGACGAGATTTTGATTATGGGGGCTGAACAGCTTCCAATGGGCAACTCCATAACCCAAAATAGTGCTGACAGACGTGGTTCGAATTTCACGCACCAAGTCTGTCTAGCTTAATCTCCTCCATCCATTAGATACACACACAATCAGTCAACATCCGTTCATGATCCTCAAGTGACCTAACCCGTAAACCGTCCGCACTAAAACCTTAAGATCTTTGCTTAGACTCAACCAAATCACATGGGGTTTGTTTTTAAACCTTCATCTACTCAAGATGAACACATCTATATGCTTAATCAAGTATTAAGTCATGCCATTACTCATGGAGAGTTAAAATAAGCTCCAGTTAAAGTTAAAGCTCAACAACTTTGTCTAAGAGGGGATGCCTCAATTAGATGGTTGTGGTAGCTTCAGTTGAGTCCAAAGAACCTCAAGATGTAGTCCTATGCCCTGGTGAATTGTCTAGGTATGATTTAGACCAAGGTGGATTTCAGGAGTTGGTCTAGAGGTATCCTAGAGACTGTTTCAGAGGGGGCTTTGATGTGGAATCAACTCCTCTTACTCTATGGATGGTGTGTGCACAATTAATTTAAGTTTGGTGGACCGTGGAGAGATGTAATGAACTGAGATGAAAGTTTGAGCTCAAAATTGGGCTCTCATAGTGGAAATCAGAGAGCAAAAATGGTTGGCTTAAGTTGAGCAATGCTTGGATAGTCTCTGGTTAAATTTTGACATAGTTCCCCAAGGATTTGGAACACCTCTCCTTTGGCCATGGAGAGTAAGGTTTAAATAAAAGGGCTTAGGGTGGAGCTTAGAGCCAATTGATGGGTGCAAAGAGTTGCTTAGGAGGAGAGCTGAGGAGCTCTAAAGAGAAGTTAAGGTGAGCAGGCCTCTAGGGTTAAAATTTGGTTTGATTTAGGGGTGGTGGCTCCTGACTTTAGAAATTTTTGAAGAGTAGAGTGGTTGGCCAAAATAGCGGAAGTTATCAGGTGAGCTAGGAAGAGGTTTAATTATGATTAACCCTCAATAGTTTGTCGTGCTGGAGGAGATTTATTTGTTAAGGCCCAAAAATGGGATGAAATCCCTTAATTTAGAGACCCATTGGTCCATTGCTCACTTGGTTGCATTCAGGATGGTTTATCCTGGGAGGAGCTTCGTGGCTGTGGGGGTCCTTGGTTGACCAATTTTGTTTGATTAAGTCAATTTAGGTGAAAGGGTCTATTTGGGTCAAGTGGCTTGATGTGGATTTTTGGTTGAGCTAGCCACACTATTGAACTCAATTTATTGAGAAATTTTGTGTGGGTAATTGTCATGAGAAGTTTAGAAAAGATTTGAAGTGATTTTTAATTGGTTTGGAGGTTTAATTTGGAGGATTTTGGGCATATGGTCAATTTGGGGGTGTTGGGTTAAACTTGGGTTTAGGTTAGGCTAAGGTTGGGTTAGATCCAAATTGATGGTTCTAAATGGTCTAGAGGAATGTCATGAAGAGTTTTCACCATAAATTGGGTGTCAATTTTGGGCATTCCATTTGGTGGAATTTGGAGACAATCAATTTGGGGCAAATTTGGGGATTTTGAATGTGGGTTGAAATTGAGTGAAATTAAGGCTTGAACAAGGCCAATTGAAGGTCCAATTTGATGTGTAGGATTGTTAGGAAGAATTTAGGATTCAAATTGGGGCAATTGAGTGGATTATATGGTTCAATTAGGTGAGATTCAGTTATAGGGTCAAAATTGGGGTTTTAATTTGGATTAAAATTGAGCTCAAAGTGGATCAATTATGCTTGGATTTAGTTTAAATTCATCATATGAAAGATGAATTTGAGTTTAGAATTGAAATTGGGGAGGATTGAGGCTAAATTGATGGGTATGTGAGTTAAATTTGGAGAAATTGGGCCTTTAAAGGAAATTTGGGGCTTTTTGGTCAAAATGGTTAAATTGGGTTTAATTGAAGGGTCCAAATTGGTTTTGGAGACATTTAAAATGATTTTGAAGGTTTTGGGAAAGTTTAGGCTACCAAGGGTATTTTTGTAATTTTAGCAAATTTGAGGATATTTTGGAATTTTTGGGATGTTTTGGGTAATTTGGGTAGTTTAAAATGATTTGAAATGATTTTTGAATAAGTTTGGGTATTTTGGATGAATTTGAGAATTTTGGTCAAATTTAGAGTGGTTTCAAGGGTATTTAGGTAATATGGGTGGATTTGGGGGCAAAAAGCCAAGTTGAATATTTTGGTAGAATTGGGGTGCCAACCGCCCTATATGAGCTATTGACCAATAAAACCCCAATTTGGGTCCTCTATGTACTAGTCTTAGCTAAACCCTAGCCTAGGGCCAATGGGTCTAGGGGACCATCTACATGATTTTCCCAAAATGTTAAGGGATGAAAGTCAACAAATCTGAGTTTTAGGGTTGTGAGTGAAAGTGGGTGCAAGTGAGTGAAGTAGCCCCAGACCAACACCCAGGGTCAACCTTAAGGCCAAACAGTTCTATGGGGACTCCCCTTGAGCTACTTTTATAGTGGCCCCACCTACTAAGTGTTAGAGGTTAGGACCAACCAGTCTATAGAACTTTAAGTTGAGCTCATAAGAGTTTAGAGTTTCTAAAGGTTTGAGTTCCTTTTTTAGTTTTATAGGAATAGTCAACAAAAAAGTCCTATGGCTAGATCTTAGGCTACCAAAGAGCAAAAACTAAACCTCAACCAAAAGTGAGGTCAACAGAGGGACCAACCTTATTGGATGTGAAATTGCTTGCGGAAAGGAATTGACAAAAGTAGAGTACCACTATCTGGTTGCTTGTTTTAATCCATAGAAAGTCTTGTAAAGTTTACAGAAATGAGTGAGAAATTGAGGATCAATGAAACCAATGGATTGTTTCATATAGACCCTGTCATCTAATTTTCTAGGGAGAAATGCATTGGATACATCAAGTTGAAGAATGGGTCATTTTTTAGTGTTATTAATGGCTATTAACATTCAAATGGTAGGAAAATTGGCTACGAGGCTAAATGTCTCATGATAATCAATACCATATTATTGGGAGAACCCATGAGCAACGAGGCAAGCTTTATGACATGCTATGGAGCCATTTGTGTGATATTTTATTTTACATGTCGATTTCCACCCAAAATGTGTTAGTTAGGAGGTGGTGGAGTGAGAGACCATGTGCCTTGTTGTTGGAGAATGAGAATCTCCTCTGACATAGCTTTTCTACATTACAGATGAGACATAGCTTTTGAAAGGGATGTGGGAGTGTTATGGGTGATAATATGTGGAAGAGTGAAGAATCTGATAGGTTTTAGAGATCTAATTTTTGAACAAGTTATCATGGGATGTGGGGGAAGGATGAGAAGGTGGTTTGGATGGTGAGGGAACCTGATGTAGAGATGCATTTGTGGGTTGTTCAAATGTGATAGGACAAGAAAGTTGGGATTGGAAGGTATCCAAGTATGGAGTGGATGGAGAGGGAGTTGTATAGGAGGATGTATGGGAGGTGGAAGTAGGAATCGTGAATGATGGAGGGATGAAGTGTAAAGGTTATTAAAGAGGTGGGAGTGGCAGTGATAGAAAAGAGAAAATAGGTTTTGATAAATTGAACATGACAAGAAATGATTAGCTTATTGTTTTGTAGATTAAGGTATTTATAACCTTTGTGATGTTGACTGTATCAAGGAAAACAAATGTGGGAGCCTTTGAGCTGAATTTATTTGGGACATGAGAGGGGTTATAATGAAAACAAACTCATCAAAAGGTTCAAAGATGTTCATAATCATGTGTAGTGTTTACAAGAAATTGAATAGTAGATTAAAACTGTGTGTTTGGTAAGGGTAGCCTGTTGATTAGATAATTTCCGGTAAGAACAACATTAATCCAAAAATGTAAGTAAAGGTGGGCTATGTTATGTAATGTATGACAATTTCAATGAGATGTCAGTGCTTAAGTTAGGTTATTTTGTTTTCTGCCGATGTGTAGGGGCAACTAAATTGGTGTGTGATGCCAAGATTTTGAAGATATTGAGTTAAAATGTTGAAAATATTTGATATTTTTGTTATAATGAGTTTTGTTATATTTCTTTGGAGGAATTGGTGTGAAGGAACCTGAAGAACTTTCAAATCCATTTTTTGTAAGAAGCTTTTGAATTTTAACTCTCTAGACAGGATAATTCTCATATGTCAAAGGTTGATTTGCCATAGTTTTGATATGACTCATCAAAAACTTGAGGGAGTTGGGAATGGAAATTTCTTGATTGTAAGAAAGAGGGCAAAATGCTTGGGAAAGAGTTGGAAATGTGTTATTAGAGAGTGTATCCATCAGGAAAAAAATTAGTGGACTAGAGTGAAGAAAAAAAGTTCAATTCTCTATTGAGATGAAGACTAACGATAGAGGACGGAAGAAAGAGAAAAGAAAAGAAAAAAAGAAGAAGATAGGAGAGATGGAATCAGAGGGGATTACTGTGTGTTTGTGTGTCTATATACATATATCTATATATGAGCCTTAGAGAGTAGACGAATGAGTATTGCACGCAGTAGAGGAATGAAAGAAATGGTTGTCTAGCTCTTGAGTAAGCATTTTTTAGGTTTTCATAGGTATGCTCTCTATTAAACACTTGTCAAAAATTGGTAGCCATGGTAATGGATCAACTTCTCTCTTTCATATCTTGTTTTATTTGAATCAATATCAATTTTGAATGAATTCTATTGTTAATAAAGATCATTTTGATTTTATACAATTTAATTATGAGATGGGGTCAATTTTGATTGTAGGTTGTAGTAAATTCAATCTCAATTTGAGTTAGACATAACTCATTTAATTTAAGACAAAATTAATTAGATTTTGAATGATTTTTTTATATCCTAAAAGAAATTTATAGTCTTGAAGTATGATGAATACATCATAACAATAAAGTGATAATTTAATATCTTAGCATCACGCGAAGATCCTACACACATACATAGATAATAGAGAAGTAACATGAAGAGATACCATAACTTTTATATGGGAAAATCTGGAAAGGGAAAAACTCATTAGGAGTAGCACATTGAAAGTAATCCACATTGTAATTTTAAGTACATAGGTAACTTTTCTCCTGAATTGGAGAAGATGAAATTACAAAGCTGGTCGTCATTGATGTACAATAACAATGAATCTATAACAACCATAACTAGGCTACAACAAATACAAATCTTGGCTATAATAACCATAGTTTTTCACAAAGTCTTAAGTGATGGTTGTAATAGTAAGAATTGACCACAAAGGTTGTAGTTAAAAGTTTTAATAGTAGTAGTTGGCCATAAAATGTTCTAATTTGTTGCTACAAAGGTAGTAGTTAGATAAAAAATGTTGTAGTTGGTTGCTACAAAGATAATAGTTGGTCCTAAATGTTGTAGTAAGTGGATGCAATATTTTCAGCTAGCCATAAAAGATATAATTAGAATCTTTAATAATAGTAGTCAACTACAATGAAAGTAGTTGGTTGCTACAAAAGGCAGTAGTTGTCCATGAAGTTTGCAGTTGTGATCATAGTAGAGACACTTGGGCCATAAAGGCCATAGTTAATAGTTGTCCTAGTAACAGTTGTACATGAAAGTTGTAGTTGGTTGCTTTAAAGAAAGTAGTTGGCCATAAATGATGTAGCTAGTAGACACCATAGTTCTAGTTCACCACAGAGATCGTAGTTAGAAGATGTATCGGTAATAGTTGGTCACAAAGATCATAATTGGTTGCTATAAAGACAATAGTTGCTCATATAAATTATAGTCAATGTTTGCAATTATAACAGTTGACCATAGATGTTGTAGTGGGAAGTTGTAGCAGTATTAGTTGGCCACAAGTCATTAGTTATTGTAATAACAACAATTGATCATACAAGTCATGGTTAGAAGGAGCAATAATGGTTGTCGGTGTAATAACAATATTTAATTCTAAAAACTATAATTTTATTACTATGGTTGCAAGCAATAGTCACCAGAAAATGGTGGCTAACGGGTGATGGTTGATAATGATTAGCGACTGAGGAAGTCAGTGATTACTCGCCTTGTCTTCTCTTCAAAATTTGTTATGAAAGTCTTCTTCCCCTTCCTCCCCCTCAAGTGAAGTAAGAGGGTTTATTTATAACCTCTGAAGAGTAAGAATTTTGGTCTTTTAATGAATAACTTTCCCATCTACTTGATCAGATGATCCATATTCATCACCCTTGATGATAAGGGCTTTTAATGATCTATAGGCTTTAAAAACTTTAAAAATAATAACCTCACGCATGTTGAATTCCGCTCTTTGAGACACTCAATTTGACTATAAATATGTTAATTTTGGAGTCTATTTGAGCATTCAATTAATGATCCAAAGCCTTAAACTGTGCATCAATGGCTCGACCCGGGCTTAAGTGGACTTGGATTGACCCAACTTTTATATCATTTGGTTTGTTTTGTTGAGGGAGTTAGTTTGACTGCTTAGATATCATTGGAATCATCTTGTCAAGATGGCTTGTCTAATATAAAATTATTGAAATTAGGGCTTTGAATTACCTTTATTTTGAATTTAGAATGTTCACTGTTAAAAAAACATTGAGATCCATACTTGATAAAAATTTGTTAATGACACATCAAGTCTTTACACACATTCAACCATTATTATATAAATAAATAAGGGTTACAAACAAACTAAATGTGTATTTCATTTTTTTTAAATTTAAATAGTGATTTTATGTGATATGAAATATCTGGGTGTTCTATATGCAAAAACTATAGTTTTGGTGAAGTTGTTATGTAAATACATAGGAATTCGTTGGTATGTTTGTTAAAGCCCCCATAAAAGATATGTTTTTGTATTCATACATATATTTATATAAACTTTGGTTTGAGCTCAAATTAGCTGATCTATCTGATGCACATTCGACTCAAATGTGATTTGAGTTTGATTAAAATTTTAAAATTGAACTTCAAGCCAAACTCATAACTATAAATGAACTAGATCTAATAAAAATCAGAATTTAGAAAATTATTTTAAGGTTTTGTTTGGAATCAGATTATCTTATTTTGATTTATTTTTAGGAGGCAAGAAAAATATATTTAATTTAATTGTATGAAATAATCAAAATTATGAATATTTTGGACTCTCTCTCGAGAACATATAGGGAAACTAGACTAAAAATGAGAAACATTTGGGTAAAATATTTTGAATTAAAATTTACTCAGAATGTTTTTCATTTATTAAGTTTATTTTAAAATTAATAAATATAACAATTGATTAATTAACCATATATTATGCTCATCTTAAAATAAATTTAATAAATAATTATTACCCTCAGTCATCTTTCATCAATTCTAATTCATTCAAACGAATACAATCAACCTTATTTTTAGATAAGAATTAGAACCACACCTTAATTATTACAAATATCACAAAATTTTTTAACATAAAATCTATTCAAATGAGGGTAGGAAACTCTATTTTTAAAGGAAGACCAGACCCTTGCCTCTAAGCTTGTGACAATCAGATGCCTCTCCTCAAGTACAATTCTTCCAAATGAGGACTTGGTTTTCAACAATCCTATAACCTCATTTACGGAATTTTGAGATAGCTGAAAGCCCATTTTTATAGAAAGATCAGAATCTTGCCCTAGATATTATGAATGTTGGCTTGGAGTCACATTTATGCATAATATTATTATTTCTTATTGTGTATTTAGAATAAATTCAAAATTATATGAATAAAAAACTTAGATGCTTGTCATCTTAAAGATTATGAATCATGACCTGCACTCACACTTATGCCTATTATTATTATTTTATTACTTCTATTTTAAAAATATGTGGATAATAACTTTGTGTATGATTAGAGTATACTGAACCAAATCAAGTAATCCTGGATGAGGCATGTGTCAGAGGGTCAATCTCGGCAAGCACAAAGAGCTATCAATTGACATGGAGTGAACAATGCAATCGACTAAACTGAAAAGCCTGACTGAATAAATAGATGAGCAGCCCAAGTAAGTAAATTGGAGATTCCACGATTAATGATTCAACCATAGTAATGATTTTCTTGACAGGCACGATGACCGACTGATAATAGAAAATTTAAAGGGTATTATAAACATTTAACAATGTAACTTCTACCTACTATAAGTACAAGAATAGTAACATACTCTTAAGTCTCTTTCTTTCTCTCATTTTCTCTTTTTTCCCTTATTTAAACTATTAATTGGGTGTGATTCACAAAAAATCTGAGTTCAACACCTTGAAATGTGAATGAGGATAGAATCATGTCACGAACAAGAATAAAAGTGACTCATGGAGAAGATTCCCATCTTCATGAAGCCCTTGACAAAATGAATTGTATAGGTGAGTTATAACTCACTAGATCAATGAACTCAGAGAACAAATAATGAAGGAAAACAGAAGCGCACTTGACCCAAATATGGTGCAACTTCCATTTCCAACAACATTTCATCACCTTTAAAGGGTAGCCACCATGAATGTCGTAAGGATCCCTCTTTACCTCGAATTAGAGCAAGATACACATTACCTTGATAACATGAGTTTTATATCACCCGACATATCGAAGGCATGAGTACATAGAAGCATCACAACTTGCAAAACCTGAGAACACCTTTGCATAAAAAATCTCTGAAATTGAACCACTTGAATGCTTCAAACCCCCGACACTAGTACCCAATCGAGGACAGTCAGAACCGGCCAATCATTTGCCTCATTTGAATCAGCGATACGCCAACTAAATATCAATGATGCACTCATGTTTTGACTGTTCCTCAC
Organism: Phalaenopsis hybrid cultivar; assembly: GCA_002079205.1. NCBI lineage: Eukaryota > Viridiplantae > Streptophyta > Magnoliopsida > Asparagales > Orchidaceae > Phalaenopsis > Phalaenopsis hybrid cultivar. The sequence goes on along the minus strand of JXCR01141774.1, from coordinate 306,707 downwards.
AACACTTAGAGAGTCGGGACTTTGATGGTTTGTTGGCCTACCATAAAGGTAATCACCTATTTCCAAGACTTTAGAAGAATATTTATGGCTCAATTTGTAAGCGCACATAAGCCCTAGATAAATTCATAGACACTCCTCCAACTTTGCCAAGAACACAGCAAACCCTTATGCACATTCATAACTCACTTTCAAAGGGAAATGCTAGAAGTTTGGGACCTTAAAACCACAATCACACACATCACCTTTATACATAGAATTAATGAATGTTCGTTCTACTGCGCCTTAGGCTTACCACGATCTAAGGTATTGACCAAGATTTTAGAGCTGGCTAATAATGGCATATATACAAAAGAGTAAAATTTCTTATTCACTATGATAAAGGTGCCCGATTGGTATCCCTCAAAGAAAAGTGCTTAAAGAGATAGTTGGAGGCAATGTCATAATCTACACCCACCCACCAAGTTTTGTTTTTAAGGGATCACAGCCATCCCCAAAGGTTCAAGCGTCATATATAAGATATCACCATGACAATTAATCTTATTACCTTATAGGATGGATAAAATGACACAATGAAAAAAAGACGTAGCCCTCAAACCATGAAATTTAATGGCCCACTCCACTATGAGTTTTGATAAAAAAAAATTAGTAGAAGCCATCTAGAATGAAGTATTTCAAAAAAGAACCACCCATGAAAACAGGGAGCTATATCGAGGACCCCAATAAATTGTGTGTATACCATGGACAAAAACTCAAAATTGAAGAATACTGACACCTCTGTAACTTGATTGATGATTTGTTCTAGTAGAAATGCTTAAACAATTTGTATCAATTTAGGTAGTGGCCCAACAACATGGTAAAGAGCTAGCCAAAGGAATTTTTAACTCACCCACCCGAGTTCTGCAGGTGCACATCAAGAGCGTAATGTCTGCCATCTTTGGAGGAGACTCTGAAGTGGCTCATCAAGTTAGCTTAAAAAGGTTACACTCAGAAGTTTGCTCTATAGCCTTACTCTCATGACACACCTTACAATACCCGCCAATCCACTTCACTAAAAATATTCTACCAGCCAGACAAAATTCTTACAATGATGCCATTATTTTTACCGCTCCCATCACCTATTTCAAATTGGGAGTATACTCATCAACATAAGGAGCTTCTTAAATATTATTTTCAAGTCAGTCATTGATAAAATGAGCTTCGACTTTCTTCATGTCTCACCCCCTCTTGACCACTCAATGCTTTTTTTGGGTAAGACGATGGAAGCAATTAAAACTTTTTCCATATCAATTACCTCAAGGAATGACATTAAGCTATTTCAAGCCATAATGAAATTCATTATAAGTTTATTTCCCATCAACATATAATACTAACATTGGTCAGCCTTTGTTCAATGATTTTTGACTGATCATATCAAATTATCACTTGACTGTAAAGTTTCCAATAGATTGGGATGTGGTCACCATACAAGAAGATCTGGAGAACTCACGCAAGTGCTACCTGTTTTTTTTATTCTATTCTCTTTTTATTTTTTAATGGAGTCATCAGCTTTTCCTTGTTTGTATCTTTCCCTTTTCTAAATAAGTCTGTCTTCCAGATCATGTGCATGATCAGAAGAAGAAAGGAACAAAAAAGATGGACATACGACAAAGAAGAAAAATGAGAGAAAGATAATGGAGATCCTACATGTAACAAATTTCAAAAGTATGGTTTGGTATTTCCACCCAAATAAGAACATATGAAAGCACATTGAACCAATATCTAAAAAAGAATATCTACGTAGACTATCCACAATCAGAGATTCTGGTATGTTTTCTTATTCTGGGGTGTAGAGTGCTCCAAAGTGGACACATCTCACTTTATTAATTACATATTAGGGTATGCCCAAGAATACTCTTGAACCAAAAGAGTTTTGCTTACATTTGTAGTGACAACTATCATAACACTATCAAAGGATAGTTATGTTACAGGGGAATGCTCTAACGCTTTCAAAGCTTCTACAAAGCTATGAGGCAAAGAGTAAGCCTCTCGTGGCCCAAACATGGGTACTAGACTCCTCAATATACGAAGCTTAAAAACTAACCAAATCATCCTGACGAGGAATTCCAATACACCAAAGCACATTCAGGCCATAAAGGCAGAGGAAAAAATATTGTATCCCAAATGGGTAACAGCTCGTAAGTAATCAGGTTGTTGAGATGATACCAACAATGATAAAAGGAGTAATAGAGCTCAATAGGAGTAGTCAAAGGAAGTGAGAAGTAATCCATAAAGTTAGAGGTAGTTGGGTTAGGGTACCACAAATCTGTCCTCCTAAGCTACTAAGATCCTAAGTATTCCTAGTTGTGAAGATAATCAAGCCAACACGTCCAGAGATGCCAGGTCATCAATTCATGAACTGCATTGTACATGAGAACCTCCGTAGACCTAAAGATAAAGGAATGAAACTCTAACTTATGACTATCAGGTGGAGCGCCATGAGGTTGGGCTTATACCCACAAAAATGGCAAAGATGCCACTAAGAAAGAAAATAAGGGGAGGTTCAGCTATAAAGCCCAAAATGCTCCCAACAAAATGAATTATATGGGTCTGAGTTTGTAGCCTTCTAATGATCTAAACACGCTAGACAACTAGCTTAGTAGAAATTTATGTTAGGTTAGTCAAGTTGGAGAAGTATGGAGAGTTCTCCTTAAGACATTTGATATGCCCTGCAGCACCACGAAAAACTTTGATATGTCATAATTCTAAGTGTAGGGGTCTCACAGAACTGTACGAGGCCATAATATTGATTCTAAAGGGAGTGAGTAAGAGAAATTATAGCCTACCAGGTTAAGTTCTTAGTCCAATACTGGAATTGTATTTAGATTCTACAAACTACTCCTACTAAATTGCAATCTATGATATGGGTTTACTCTTACCAAAATCTTACTTATCCTTATTGGTTTGGTAATTATCAAGTTATAAAGCTACCTTCCCTTATAGTGGTTTATGTGGTAATGTAGAAAATGTAAAGTGATAATTGTGAATGTGGCAAGTGACAAATAGAATCAAATCTCTTCTTTACCCTCTCCTGAGTGTATAAAGAAGTTTGGTTAAATCTAATTTAAGTCCTTAAACCCTAACATAAATGCATAAAACATTATATGTCAATGATATTTATTTTTTATAACTATAGATGTAAAATGCGATGTATGTGATTATACGATTAATTTCCTCAATAGTTATTCTTAATTTGCAATAAAGCCAAAAACTTGATCCAAAGCAAAAACTAGGTAAATTTTTCACTATGAAGCAAAGAGGAATGTAGTTATATTATTTCAATATGAGATACTATGCAAGTAAATGTATCATTAACAAGTAATATAGAACTTTCTGATTAAGTCCCGAATATCGAACCCATAGGGAAAATTAAATTTAGATAACAAAATTTTACTTCGCAATATATTCTTACTTAAACTTAAGATGGTAAAATAGGAATGAAAGTTTGATTCTTTTTGTAATTTTTTATAATTGAAAATATAATAAGCAACTAATTAACTTAACTAAAATACTTGCAAGATGAAGGCAATATTAATAAAATATCATTTTCCTTATTATGAATTAGTGATAAATATAGAAATTCTTTTGTAGAAGTATGCTAAATGTGCTGTGACAAATATAAGCAATAATAATCTTTACCTATACTAGAGATGCCATAAAGAACATTGGCTAATCTATTGTTTGAATAGACTTGAAGACTAGCTAGGCAAGGAAGATACTAGCACTCACTATAGAGTTCCCTCTTCTTCCACCACTTAGGGGCAAACATCTTGTATCAAAACATAAAACTATAAATCAAATTGGGAGCTTTAGCCTGTCACTCTTAAATTCCTCTAATTCTACACACTTTAAAAGTTTATTTCCTTGTTTATTTGTACTCAACCCCATAAACTACATTCTCATTCATGAAATCAATAAGTGATCCAAACCATTTGTTGACTGAAAAAATACCATCTCAAATCTTACATTTTCTCACATAGGTATTAACATCTTAATTGGCCAAATCGAGAAGTAAATAAAGTACAAGGTTGCGAATCATCACAACTTCTTCCAACAATGAAGTCTAATACTTCACACAACTTCCTTTAGATATTTAATCACTTATCATTTTAAGGGAAAATATAAATAAAACTACTCAGAATCCATGAAGAAAACAGAACCACACATGATTTTAAAAGTATAAATCATGCACACAAACAAGAAATTTGAATTAAAACCAAGTGTAGTCACAAAGATAAACACTTATCTCATATTCTCTCCAAAAGATGTCTTGAAGTTACTTTAATATCTCCTCCTTCTCTCACTATACAAACTAACACTCAAAATAAAATAAAATGAAATAAAGGTGGGCGGCGACTGCGGCTGTAATGTTTGATGGGTTGCTGACCTCCTTCTTAGAAAATATAAGTCTTTTCTTATAAAAATCTAAGGGGTGCTTTGGTGTCTCTTCAAAAAGATGTCTCAATTTAATGTATCTTCTAGAAGTTGCCTCATCAAAAGCCAATTGAGTGAATTTTAGTGTCAATGGGCTATTTCCTACATTTTTAATAAAGGTTGCTTCAAACACCTCTTCAAAAATCTGCTTCAATTAAATAAATCATCAAATAACTACTTCTGACGCATAGGCGTGGGGTACCTGACGCTTAGACGTGGAGCCTCCGGATCTTAAGCGCCCAAGTTCATTTTTGCACATTTTTTTTATTTTTGCTCCAAATTTGACACTTTTTCACTCCTTTTAGCATTTTTCATCCAATTTATTGTACCTGCAAGAAAAATACACAAATACCTTTCATTAAAGCGCAATATCTCAAAAATAGGTATAAAAATGTGTATGAAAACACTATATTTTAAGTGTATCAAAATTCCCCAAACTTAAGATGTTACTTGTCCTCAAGTGGCCTTTCAATCTTTAAAAACCAACATAATTAAATAATGTATATGAGTTTGTTTAGGAGTTACCAAAATTTTGATGTAGAAATATAGTAGTCCAATCTAGAAAAAAATATTAGTAAATGAGACCAACTTAAAGTTTAGAAATTTTTAATGTTAAGAAATATGAAAGTATGAGTTCCTATCTAATTCAAAAATATTATAGATTTTCCAAATATAGTGTAGGAATTTGATCATCTCCACTTAAAAATTTTTATTAAGTATAATTTTACTCACTATATTATATTCTTAAGCTTAAAAGTTTCTCAAGTCTTATACTTTAAAAAGATCAGATGTGGAACCAATTTTTGATTAGACACTAATCCTCAAGCTTCTCCTCCCTTTTTCAATTTTCTCTTTTCTTTTCTTTTCTTTTTCTTTTTCTTTTTTTTTTCTCTTTTTGTTTTGGAAATGATTACTATATCCGGATAGGCCTTTCATGGTTTTGAATTCCACTCTTCCTTTCCTAAAGTAAAGAGTTGATATTTTTCTTTCACTTAGAAATAAAATAATAGTTTTGAAAATCAATTTCAATAAAAGAAATTTAAATTTTGAAAAAAAAAGGAATAAATTTCTAAAATTTTCAAAAATATAGTTTTTCCTACTAAAAAAAGTTACACAATACTTAGCATTTTTCACACTAAAAATTTTTAACTTTAAGTTTTTCTTCATTACTATGAATTTTAACTAAATTCTCTTACTCATTTCTAAAGTCAAAAGTTTACTTTCCTTATATAACTTTATATACATAATCATTTTTGATATCAAAATCAGATTTTATTTGAAATACATTTGAGAACAAATAAACTATTAAGTTCCTTAAAATTTTTTACCCCCAAAACTTAAATTTTTAATAAAAATTAAACATTTTAGCATCATATATAAACAAGCAAGAATGAAAACTAACTATAACATGCTCGCAGGAATTTTTATATCCTAAATATGCAAGTATAAAAAATAAAAATAGTAGTAAAAATTTAGTTGATCAAATTTTATTTTTCTTAACATATAGGGATTCATCAGACTTCTATGCAGTGGAGTATAACCAAAAAGCAAATAAACACAGTAACAAACATACATGATTGCAACATAAGGAAAAATAACTGATAGTAAATTGAAAATAAACATGCAGATTTAAGTAACAAGTTAGCTTCATTCTAAACCTTTCTAAGATTTCAGAATTAAGTTCAACAAACATTAACTACATATAACAACACAACTAAAACAATTACTAGCAAATATAATAATTACTTACTAAGCATGAAAACCCAAATACATCACAGTAGGTGTACAAAACAAAACAGTCTCAAGAATAACAATTGAAAACACAACACAAAATATAAAACAATTGCACTAACAACAGTTCATAACAAAACATAAACTACAAACATAAAATAGAACAAAAGATCCCAACTAATCATCACACTCTTCTTCATCACTATCATCACCACATCAAACAACTGTAGGCTCATATGGTGGATATCTAAGATACTGAGGAAATACTACACCGCAATTACCTCTATTGAGATGCTTGATACATCTAAAATATATAGTGATTTTAGACACATTTTTATACCTATTTTTGAGATATTATGCTTTAATGGAAGATATTTGTGTGTTTTTCTTTTAGGTACAAGTAAAAAATTGAAAAATACTAAAAGGAGTGGAAAAGGATCAAATTTGGAGCAAAAATGTGAAATTTGTGCAAAAGTGTTTTGGCTCCCAAGTGTCAGATCCGACTCTTAAGTGCTGGTGAAATAGAAAAAGCTGCGCCTAAGCGCCAAAGGCCCCACGCTTAAGCGCTAGAGGCAGTTATTTGACAATTTTTTTCATTTGGCTGAATTTTAAAAAGGCATTTGAGGCACTTATTGTCTACAGAGGGTGGTTATGACAACTTTGAATGAAAATGTTATTAAAAGACTAGTGAAAGGAGGCATCCCTTGGAGAATACATTGAATTTGGACACATTTTGAAGAATTTCCAAGGCACCTCTTAGAAAATTTATAAAAGAAGGAAGTTGAGACAATTAAAAGGGGTGCTTGAAAGTTCTGAAAAGTTTAAAGAGGAGGAGTCTTTAGGAGTTTTGAGAGAGTTTTGGAGAGATTTTCAGGCATCACACAAAGTTACTTTATCCTTTTTTATTTTAGTTTATTTTGAGAGTGTTGTAAAAGAGAAGTGATTCAAAGGAACTTCAAAAGTTTGGTGGAGGATTTGATATAAATTTTAATCTTTTATTTTGAACTATTTTTGGTTTTAATTTAGATTTCTTATTGGTTTAACAGTGATTTCTACTTTTAAACTAAAGTGTGGTTTCTTTTCTCCATAGATTTTGAGTAGTTTTCTTTATCTTTCTTCTTAAAATGATAAATAATTAATGTGTTGGATGGAAGTTGTGGAGAGTATTGATCTTTAATGTTGTAAGAAGTTGTGATGATTTAATTCCATGTATTTCATTTAGTTCTTTATCTGGCCCATCTAGATGTTAAAATTTGTTGTGAGAACATGTAAGAACCGGGATTGTATTATCTCAATAAAAAATTAGAAAGAATCACATGACGTTGTGTGAATGAGAATGTAATTTATATGATTTAGTGCAAATAAATAGGGAAATAATCTTTGAAGGCTATAAAGTTAGAGGACTTTAAAGTGACAGGGTAAAGCCCCAAACTTGGATTATTGTTTTACGTTCTGATACGAGATGTTAGTCCCCAAGAGGAGGGAATCGAGGGAACTTTAGAGTGAGAGCTGATATCTTCCCTATCTAGCCGGTCTTTAGAACTTTTCAAACATTAAATTAACCAATGTTATTTATAGCATCTCTAGTAAGGGTAAAGAATATTATTTCTCCTATTTGGTACAACACAATTTGCATACTTCCATAATAAAATTCCAATACATATTAGTGACTAATGAAAAGGAAAAAAATATTTTTCATATTCTGTGCTTTTCTGTTACATAAACTTAAGTTATTAAGAAGTTGTTTCTGTTTTGTCAAAATATCAAAAATATAAAAAAGAATTGAATTTAATTACTATCAAATTATCTATAGTTTAAGTAATTATCTTTTTGAAATAAAAATTTGTTGTTTGAAAGTGCATATTGCATATTTTCCCCATGGGATCGATATTCGGGGCTTAATCAAAAAGTCANAGCATCCATCTGAAGCATGAAAAGTGTAAAGATTGAGCTGTTCCAGGTTCATTTTTACGAGTTTTTCATTTGCTTTTTTTGATTCAGTTTGTGCTTGCTGCACTCATATAAACTTTTATACTCTGAAAAGGGGAGATAAATAGGTTAATAAGGAATACTATTATGTGAACACTCAATCTCATGACTTCATCAGATTGAAATGATGTCAGTTTCTCCCAGGATGCAGGGGATCTTTCTTGTTATATTAATATGTCATATTAAAGGACTAAGTTTGAGGAAGGGAATGGTTTGCACAAATCCGCTATGTCATGTGATTTCAAACAACACAAAACCAGAATTATTCTTATAGACAGGGGACATTTGCCTTCATGATCCATCTCACACATTAAATTAAAAAAGTTTTAAATTATGTTGTTTAAAAATGTTGATTATTTATTGTTAAAGAGCGCAATCACGGTTTACTAATTGAGAAGGGGCCAGTTCTAAATGAATTTTTTTGCTCTACCCTTAAGTACTTAGAGCAAGGGAATAATGTTTCTTATCATCATAGTGTGCAGTCACCATTACGTTTTCTTAGTTTAAATGGATATCGACATCGAATGCTTATTGGTAGTTTTTGTTTAGATATTGCATACTTTAATCTTTTGTTTCCTAGCCTATTGCTCATATGACTACATTTTTTTTTTCAGTTTTAGTAGCATATGTTGATAATCATACAATATTTTTTATCGTTACTTCTATAATTTATTCAAAGTTGTATATATTCACTCAATTTTCTTTTTACTAGAGTTTGGATTGAATGACTCATAATGGAGTAACTTTACAGTCAAATATATAAATTGAATTTTTCTTTCTTTAAATTGGCATATACTTGTTAAGGCAAATATAATTTGTTTTTAGGTTATGTAGAGGTGTCCAAATTAGCGAGATAGACTTAATGTAAGCATCATCTCCTCTATCACACAAGTACTTAACCGAATGTGTTCTTAATGGCATATGTACTTTTATATATGGGTTTTACTGCAAGTTTGTTGTAACCTCCTGGTCTTTATTTTACACGTTTAGCTGTTTTAGCCAAGTAAATTATGGTATATTACCAACATGAATTGAGTTCAGTAAATTTTTAATGCTTTAATTAATTTTCCAAAACCTACAAGTCACCAAAACACACTCTTTTCAACTTTCTATCCTGCATACCCCGAGTAGATTAAAATTGTCCAAAATCAAAGTTGTCTCAAAAGAAGAACTTCAATAAGTAGTCAAATCAATGTAAGCTACTCGCCCACTTAGAATGAATTTACTAAGAGAGCACAGTAGCGAATTTGCCATGGGAATTTCTTCCTCGAGAACTCATTCTTAGCTTTGACCTTGTCAAGAGTTCCTCAAGTATTTGACATCTTTCATTGAACTATATTAACTCATTTTTATAGCAAGCATTATTAAACACTGCTGCAAAGTTTTACTTATATTTTTCAAATAAAGTCATTTCTATAACATTGAAGTATTGAATATTTATTTAAACATAAAAATAGGAGGTCAAATGATTGGTTTAATATTTTTAGGTGGATTTACGTACATGCCACATAAAACTTCCGTTTTTTCCTATTTAACATCTAAACTTTTAATATTTCGCTCCTATTTAACACCTAAACTCTTAATATTGCGCTCATACCATACTGAAAATCACAGTTAAACACGCATACCACGCCCTTCTGTGTCCCCACGACGCCATTCGCTCCACATTAAACCACTCGGATTGCTTCATCTTGCCAGTGGAGTTCATCATGAAGAATATAATTGCCTATGGAGTGAAGTTTAGGTGTTTTCCTTTATATCGAGATCCAATTCTCCATAAGTTCATAAAAAAAAGATCAGAAGGGAGAATTGCTGTTCAAACCACCACAAACATAAACAGCATCCGTATTTTGCAAAAGGAAAAGACCAAAATAAATTGTCAATTATAGTCTGCATGATGAGCAAGGAAAGAAAAAAGAAAGATTTGCACACATGCCACTTAATTCTAATGTATTTATTTGTTTAACACCTAAATTTTAATTTTTACAAACTAGACCTTAGCTATGCATGAAAAGGTGTATTCCATTATTTAAAAGTTAAAATAGTGGAATTTTTTATGATATGAAAGATTTGGGTGGTATAGAAGTATAGAGTGAAGTTTAGGTGTTAGATATGAAAATGCATAAGAATTGGGTGGTATATATGTAAATGCTCCCAAGAGGAAAAAAAGCCCCAAGACAAACGATTGTGATCGACGTTGGCCAAAATTTTTCTTTTAAAGCATCAGGTTGTGACTAGTTACTGATTATTACCTACTTTATTGGTTTGGTGGTTGATTCGATATATGCAGGCATGTAATGTTGAGCTTAGCAATGCAAACAGGTAATTTGTTCAATTATATGGCTGTTCAACAATGCATAGGTTCAATCCCATACTTTTATTTTCATACTTCTTTTACCGTACTCATATTACAGAAGTCTTAATCAAAAGATGTTAGCACATTCAAAAGTCAAAAGCTGCTAATTCAAAGTTCTGTCAATATTAATCTTCAAATTTTCTGGAATGTTCAAAGGAAAAGGAAAAATAAAAAATTAATCCAATATTTTTTAACTCTATCAGGTAGCAGGCTCTTGAAAGATGTAAATGTTGGAAAATAAGAAATTCTTCCTATCCATAAAAGTTTGATTATGTGCCTACCAGAATCTACCAGGAAAAGTTATATATATCATGCTTTTCAAACGATAGAAGTTTATGCATGTTTATAATCTACTGCAGCCTCATGCGAATAGCAGTAAAAGAAGTGGATGCAGGCATTGAACTTCAACATGTGTACTTTCCTGTTAGATTCTGGTAGGCACATATATATAAATATCTTTAACATCGACGTAGCTGTTGCAAATACAGGTTGACATATGAACGTGCAATTGAAACTCTAGTTAGGATTAGAGGCATGTAGTTGACGATGGAATGCAAATTGATGTACCAAATACATGTAGACTTAGGGATGAACCAAGGAGAATAAGTTCAAAAAAATTTCTTGAAGATATCAATCCAAATAGAAAAAAGATTCATAGATATAGCCATTGTGATGAAATGGGGTTACCACAGGCGTGCCTGCAAGAATGCTTTGAAATATTAATTTTGTATGTTTCTGAAGTACATGCACTCACATTTTGACGACTATAATGAAATTTTCGTTGTATGCGATTTCATTGCTTGGGTCAAATAAAGACAAGCGACATTATACTAACTTCTTATGCAATATATATGGGATAAATTACTGGTTTCTTGCATGAAATTCCTTGTTATTCTATGGATAAACAGATCATAACTAAATTAGGCCATCCCTCTGAAAACTTGGCTGAAATTTAAGTGCTTGATTGTTAGCTCCACGTGCTTTCATCATGAATATATGCTCTGCTTGGGCGATTCATTGAAATACACGGAAAAATTGCCTTTTTAAGTGTTATTTGTGCACAAGAATGTCCAACAATATTTCATTTTTCAGCATTTCCCTGAAACTTGTTAGGAAGGCAATTTCTTCACAGTTCTGTGATATTTTTTTTCCATATAATGGAAGGATGTACTGATATTGTTGTTGTCACTCTCAATAATATTACTTTTAACTGGATACATCCACGACTCCAGAATGTGTTTCGTGGAAGTGATAGATAAGTGTGTGTGAGTTATGCTTGGTCCTGTATGAACTGGGTGAAATTGGGATTTGGGTGATACAATTTCATATTTCAGCTCCGAAGTATTCTTTTAGCTTGTGGAATTCTATTCAGTAGTACTTAATAGGTGTGAAACTAATTTATCTTCCGCTTTCTGGTTTTACTTAAATATCCGATGAGTTCGTTGGGTGGTAACTATGATCATCCCACATTAAACTGAATGCATGATTTATCACATGATTGAGCACAATATGTTTATTGCAGTGGAATGCCTCTAAGTTTTGTGGAGAGGCTGTCAGAAAGATTAGACATTTTAAAAATTTGCATCTCTCTTTTGAAACTTGCGAGAGAAATGATCATTTTTTTTTGAATTACTTGAATAATTTTGAACGTATCTAGATGCATTCGTTTCTGGTTCATATTTTCCCGGTCCCTTAAAATTATACTTGATGAAAATTGTGGTGCATCTAAGATGGCTACATTTTTCTGAAAATCATTTTGATTCTAAGAACACTTAGCAGTCATTGTTACTTGCAATTCATAATCTATGCTAATCTTTTGGTATGGGGCTTTTTTTGAAGTTTTCTTATGAAGAGAAATGCTTGAAAACCTTCACCCACACAATAATCTAAAGAAACCATTCATCCATGCACACATGGGTGCTTGGTCTGCAATATAGATGAACAACTCCAATTTGATCACCAATTTAAAGCATATTGATAAATTGAATGAGTGTTAGGGATAGAAAACTCTTTCGCCTTTTTGGCAGCTTCGTTTCCTTGGGTCCCTGTACCTTCACAACATGCCAACTATGAAGCGGCTAATAAATTTTCATGGGAATGACAAGGGTTGTGTTTCCATCACTCGAGGAGCTACATACATACCACCCAATTTGAGAAGGGAATACTAGAACTCTATTTTTTTGATTGGGGCATTTACGGACATACCCTCCAATTCCTATGACAAGGGTTGTGTTTCCATCACTCGGGAAGAGTCATCCGTGAGTAAAGTGCCCCAAGGAAATATTCACCACAATACCTAATTTCCTAGAACTTAGGGTATTTCAAATATGTAGGAACTCACCTCGAGTTTTAACAATTTGACCTCAGTCAACTCAACTCAAGGTTGAAGATTCAAGATCAAATACATGAAAATCCAAGGACTCAAGAAATTGTTCAATTACTAATCGGTTTCCCAACACTAGTCCTCTATGCAAAGCCACTAGGAAATCCTAAAGCTAGACCTTAAGTTCTAGAGNCCGAAAAATTGCCTTTTAAGTGTTATTTGTGCACAAGAATGTCCAACAATATTTCATTTTTCAGCATTTTCCCGAAACTTGTTAGGAAGGCAATTTCTTCACAGTTCTGTAATATTTTTTTTCCATACAATGGAAGGATGCACTGATATTGTTGTTGTCACTCTCAATAATATTACTTTTAACTGGATACATCCACGACTCCAGAATGTGTTTGGTGGAAGTGATAGATACGTGTGTGTGAGTTACGCGTGGTCCTGTATGAACTGTGTGAAATTGGGATTTGGGTGATACAATTTCATATTTCAGCTCCGAAGCATTCTCTTAGCTTGTGGAATTCTATTCAGTAGTACTTAATAGGTGTGAAACTAATTTATCTTCCGCTTTCTGGTGTTACTTCAATATCCGATGAGTTCGTTGGGTGGTAACCATATGATCATCCCACATTAAACTGAATGTATGATTTATCACATGATTTAGCACAATATGTTTATTGCAGTGGAATGCCTTTTAGTTTTGTGGAGAGGCTGTGTCAGAAAGATTAGACATTTTAAAAATTTGCATTTCGCTTTTGAAACTTGCGAGAGAAATGATCAATTATTTTTTGAATTACTTGAATAATTTGAACGTATCTAGAAGCATTCGTTTCTGGTTCATATTTTCCCGGTCCCTTAAAATTATAATTGATGAAAATTTTGGTGCATCTCAGATGGCTACATTTTTCTGAAAATCATTTTGATTCTAAGAGCACTTAGTAGTCATTGTTACTTGCAATTCAAAATCTATGCTAATCTTTTGGTATGAGGCTTTTTTTGAAGTTTTCTTATGAAGAGAAATGCTTGAAAACCTTCACCCACACAATAGTCTAAAGAAACCATTCATCTATGCACACATGGGTGCTTGGTCTGCAATATGGATGAACAACTCCAATTTGATCACCAATTTAAAGCATATTGATAAATTGAATGAGTGTTAGGGATTGAAAACTCTTTCGCCTTTTTGGCAGCTTCGTTTCCTTGGGTCCTTGTACCTTCACAACATGCCAACTATAAAGCGGCTAATAAATTTTCATGGGAATGACAAGGGTTGTGTTTCCATCACTCGAGGAGCTACATACATACCACCCAATTTGAGAAGGGAATACTAGAATTCTATTTTTTTGATTGGGGCATTTACGGACATACCCTCCAATTCCTATGACAAGGGTTGTGTTTCCATCACTCGAGAAGAGTCATCCGTGAGTAAAGTGCCCCAAGGAAATATTCACCACAATACCTAATTTCCTAGGACTTAGGGTATTTCAAATATGTAGGAACTCAACTCGAGTTTTAACAATTTGACCTCAGTCAACTCGACTCAAGGTTGAAGATTCAAGATCAAATACATGAAAATACAAGGACTCAAGAAATTGTTCAATTACTAATCAGTTTCCCAACATTAGTCCTCTAAGCAAAGTCACTAGGAAATCCTAAAGCTAGACCTTAAGTTCTAGAGAGAAGGAGACAAACCTAACAAAAATGAAGTCAACATAGTGGTATTAATTGCAGTTGAAGTACTTTTATTAATCAAATAAGCTACTATTAGCACTACTGCCAATAAGGTTCTTGAAATTCTTGTCTGATGATCATATATCCCAACTCTTTAAGGATAGTTTTATCCATACACTAGCGCAAATCATCTTATTGATGTGGCAACCAGGCTCTTTCTCTTGCTCCCAGTTGAAGCGCCACCCATTTTCACTAGTTCTCGGCCCATCACTCTTCTCTCTCACATTATTTCATCTCCAACACTCATGCGAAAAGCTTGCATCCCCCACCGCTTTACCCTATTCAGCTTATATGGTGACATAGTGGATGGCTTGTTTTGTTTTGATAAACTTGTGGACAAGTTCAAGGTTATGCCTTGTTCATCTTTAAGAATATGGAAGCAAGCGACACTTATTGAACCAATAAATAGTATTGATGGGTTCACTTACTGTGCAAGCTAGCCATTGAAAGAAAAAAGGGCGGTGTAAGGCTGGTTTTTCAAGTCATGGCAGACATGCACCTGACTCAATGGCGAGCTATGATGGGAGCTTGGGGTGGGTGATGAAAGTTAATGTCATGTTTTATTTTTATTTTTATTTTGTTGTCTTAATTAAACTAGATGTAAATATTGAATTTTGGGTGTAAATTATGTAAATTCAAATGTTTTGTGTGATACGTATGTAAATCCAACAAAATATAAACATCAACGGTTGAAGAAGATGAGTAAATGAGGGAGCTCTTTTTTTATTTTTATTTTTATTTTTATTTTTATTTTTTATGAAGTTGGGTAATGGATTGCCCATTAATGATTGCCCAATCAAGTATTTTCCACTTGGGAGCTATCTTGGCATATTTCTATTAAAAAAATTTAGTGTGTATTGAGTTTCTTGACAAGTGGATTGGATTGCACCAAATATTTATTAGATTTGTCTATTGGGGAAATTATTCGACCCCCATCAAATGATTATTGTTTTGATAAGTGTACCTTTCACATTCTAATTTTTGTTAGTTATGTTATTATTTTTTCGTAGCTTTTATATTTTTGTTTATTGGCATCAATTTTTTATTTCACTAACATGGGATGTCTGCTTGAATGATAAGAGGTCTTGCTCGATCTCCCGTAGTCCAAGGCATCCGATACAATCTGGTACGTGCCTAGAGTGCGAAATCAGGATTGGTACTGATTCAAACCTACCAGAAGAATTCACTTTGGGGTGATTGTAATTCTGGCGCACATGTTTATTTGAAGCATCTTGTGGTAAATGACAGTCTTCAAACACTCCCATGCGCATTTCAAAAAAAATGGGTTTCAGATTGACTCACACGTGCAGAGGTCCGGGATCCCCATAGGCACTCAAATCCCGAAATTAAAACATCCAGAATGCTCATTTTAAAGTTACAAGATCTCACTTTAGTGATACATAACTTCTTGTAGCTTCTGGAACAGTGAAAACCTTCCCACAGACATTTCAACAGTACGACCTTACTCGGCTCTCTGTGACAATTTTTGTCTGATATGGTGCACCTGGGTGTCCACCTAGATGTAGATACGATTACTTTTGTCTCTAAATATCCTCCAAAGGTTGAAAAACCCATGAAGCCCTCACGTGAGCACGTTTTGAAGATTCAGAGTTTAGGGCATCACACCAGCACAGGGGTTTCAGACGCTCGTTTACATTGAGTTTTCTGATAAAAGATCCATAAGAGCGTTCACTTTCGATGTTATGGGAGCATATTTCAATAATACATATAATGATATAGCTTAAAGATCGAAAAAATCCTTCACCAAGCAATTTCTGCGAAAATTGAAGTTTTCAGGGCAAACCAGCGCTTAGGTGTTAGACCCCTGAAGCCTTGGCGCCTAGAGCAGCTCCCAGGCTCTCAAAACTGAGAGCCTAGAAAGTACGCACTAGTCCCATCACACCTAGCCACTAGACCCTGCGCTTAGGCATTATTCTCTGGAAGGTAGGCGCTAGAAGCAATCCCAAATTTCATGAAACCGATCAAGTGAAAATTAAGCACAAGGCCCAACGCCTAAGAGCCCAAACCTAGCCAGTTCCACTTTTTGAGATTATTTTGACCATTTTAATCCACTAAAGCCAAAACTTGAGCTTGGGAAAGGGGAAAAAGGTGTTATGAAAAACAGATATCCACCTTCTAAAATTATGGGCCAACGACATGCTTCATGAAGGGTTCATTTTGGGTGAGGCTTGGGTCAAAGAGCTTGGGCTCTTTGAAAGGCCTTATCTTAATTAGAGAGGGTTAATCTCACCATTATCACTTTAATTATGGAATTAGCTTAACGAAAAAAATTAAGCCTTATCTTAAGTTTAAACTAACTGAGACTTATCTCAAATAAACCCTAAATTTAATTTAGGTCTAACCCAACTTCAACCTAATCTAAAATTAATCAACTAAAGTCTAACCAACTTAGACTTGACTTAACCAAACCTTAACTTTACTCCCAACTTAGGTTTAACCTAAATCAAACCTAAAATAACCTAAACTTGACATATATCTAATCTAACTTAAACCTAACCTCAAAACCAATACAAGCCTAACCCAACATAAACTTGATTCAACCAGACTCTAAGCTTAATCTGATTTAGGTCTAGCCCAACCTAGACCTAATCTAACTTAACTCAAATTTTAAATATTAATCTTAAACTAAAACTCAACCTAGGTTTAACCCAACTTAGACCTAGCCATAAACCCATCTTAACCCAAATTTTAAAACTAATTTAGGTCTAAAAAATTTAGTCCTAACTCAACTTAAATCAACCTAAAACTTAATTCAAGTCTAACCTATTTTAAACATAACCTAAATCAACTTAAAACAAACCCATGACAATCTGACTAACCTAGATCAACTCAAATCAACTTAATACAAATTTGGGTCGACCCAACCTAACCTAGGTTAACCCAAAATAGCTTAAAATCAATCTGGGTCAAGCCAACCTTACCAGAGCTAGCTCGAATCAAACTTAAACAGAATAAGGTCAACCCAACCTTACCTGGGTTAACTTGAATCAAACTTAAATATAATAGGGTTAACCCATCCTATTTTGGGCTAACCCAGATTAATTCCAATCCAACTTTCTAAACTAGGCCTAACATGAGCTAACCTAAAAATCAACTTGAATTAACTCAGGGTAACCTGGGTTAACCTGAACCAAACTAAAAGTTGACAAAAATAACCCAAGTTAAGGAGTGTTTGACTTCTCAGAAGAGAATAAAAGCACACTTGACTTATAATACACCATGGAGACAATATGGGCTGATTGAAAATTTTGTAATAAACATGAAATACAAAACATAAAACACACTCTAAAATCTTTAAAATTTAAACTTAAATCATAAAACATTACATGGTTTGAGAAGGAACTCCAGAGGAGGAAACCCATGACCACTATTGAGGTACATTCCAATCAGTCGTGTATAATCAAATTACAAAACCAATGACCTCGAGAAGACAAAACCATGAGATCTTGACCCGATCCTTTCAACATAAAAAATAAAAAAAAAATAAAAATAATTAATCGACTAAGAAGTCCTAAACAACCTAAAATTTTCAAACCCTTAAATCCAAAAAAAAGGCACTAAAATTTAAACTAAATACTAATGAACAAGATCACTGAACACAACTTTAAGCCTGCTTCCCGGGTCTATGAAGATCTCTTGTAGGATGCAACCCATGGTTGTTAACAAGAATCTTCCAGTCAGAGTAGGCTTGACCACCTCTATAGACTAAATAGATTAGGGAATCTAAAAACATCACGACAGTGGAAATCCATGACTTGTTTGTCCTAAATAAAATTGATAATAATCAATATGAGCACATTATTTCTATTATATTAAAAATGAAGCATAATAAATCTATTTTGTATGACTGCTCGTGATAACCTAGAAAATAATGTCTTAGATTTACTTTACATGTTATTAGGGTGCGCTAACCTAATTTTGCAGGGTCGCTATATATAAATAAGCTGTTGTAATAACCTAGAATTTTTTCTTCGAGTCTTCTTTTCTTTTGTGGAGTTAGGTAGTGTTGTGGTAAACTGACTATAAACAACTGAACTATCCAAAAGAAGAAAAAACACGAAGTGAAGGATGAACCTCAGCTAAACCATCAACAATAGTGCGAATGAAGTCTGTTGGTGAGTCTGACAAAAGTTAGGATTGGTACCCACAACATCAGTTTGTTTATATTCATTTGATAGGTCTGTCTAAACTATAGGTTGATATTTACATCTTTAATTTTTGTCTGAATTACCGACAGGCTCACTTAAGGACTAAATTTTCTACCCTAACCAAAATAACTTCAACTTGAATTTTCAAAATGACACTCATAACAAAAAATAAACCACATGAATCACTTCAATCAAAACCCTTAGAAACTTTATACACTTAAACAACCTCAATTGAATTCAAATAAAATTGAGTAGGAATTCTCTTTCGACTCAGGAGTATGAACTATAACTTAATCTGTAGACATATGCATAACATGTTGCTCTTATTCTTTGTCTTCAAGCCCTCACTCATTGCATGAAAAGAGGTGGTTTGACTCTTGAGAACCATTAGCTTATAGAGTGAGTTCTGCCCACGTATACCGATCGACCTTTTGAAACAAACCTTTTATGCATTCATTATCAAAAACTTGCATAACCCAATACACAACCTACTTCATTGATCTTAGCACCAATTAAAACCAAACATTAAAGTGTAGTGAAGTATAAAACATTTAAATTTGAAATTCCAAAATATGTTCACATTAGTTTTGGGATACACATACCATACATACCTAAGCAGCTTGATTTATAATCAAGTCTTAAGGCATACAACAAATAATGAACAATGACCCACCTATTTTGTATCATCAAGTCTGGTGATGCATGGTTTTGAACGTGATTAGGTGGTTTAGGCGACAACCCTTTTCTGGTAGGATTGTAAGTCCATTGCATTGCATGTTTTTCCCCTTCTTTTAGGTTAGACTCCAAAGTCTTACCTCTCTTGGTAAACTTCACCCTAGGACTTTAAGGTTGTTCACCCTATTACGACGTAAATCCTCACCTCTAGGCTCCTGCATGATTGTATGTCGTGTAATCCTAACATTCTAATAAAACATCTGGATAAAACATTAAAATTTTTCTTTGAAAATGATAAGTTCAACTTCTTGAGGATAAAACCACAGTCTTACTCGAGAGTTTTCATAAGTAGTTGTAGTCACTTAAGTTGTTTTTAACTATAAGGACTTGCCCCTAAATGATGGAGAAGACCCCATAACTAAACTAAACCCTATTTAGTCTCCATATTAGAAAGGGAAAGTGGCTTATCAGATCAAATCGCAGACCGGTGTTGATATCCAATATTTTATCTGCTCAAATAATCAATCCATCGTAAAGTTTTATTTTTACATTTCGAGACTGTTTACTACCTTCGGTGACAGACTTGGTTCTTCAAACATCCCAACTCTTTGAATTTGCATGGTGTTCAAAAGCCTCATATCGAAGAAAACATTAACAAATAAATTCTACCCCAACGGGATAGATACGATGTTGCACAACATTTTAGACATATCGGGTTTTTTGATAAGAAAAAAACTTGAGAGACATACACAACCTCTTACTCTGATAATAATAAGGAAAAAATTGGATCAATAATTTTCTAAATTATTAGAAGAGTTAACAAAGACCACAATTAATATTTCATTTTTGGAAGCTCAGAAACCAATGCCCAATTACATGACATTTATGAATGAAATAAAAAATGTAGATTTTTAAATTTTAGAACTGTAGCATTAACTAAGGATTATTTTTGNTATTTTTATTTTGTTGTCTTAAGTAAACTAGATGTAAATAATGAATTTTGGGTGTAAATTATGTAAATTCAATGTTTTGTGTGCTGCGTATGCAAATCCAACAAAATATAAACATCAAAGGTTGAAGAAGATGAGTAAATGAGGGAGTTCTTTTTTATTTTATTTTATTTATGAAGTTGGGTAATGGATTGCCCATTAATGATTGCCCAATCAAGTATTTTCCACTTGGGAGCTATCTTGGCATATTTCTATTAAAAAAATTTAGTGTGTATTGAGTTTCTTGACAAGTGGATTGGATTGCACCAAATATTTATTAGATTTGTCTATAGGGGCAGTTATTCGACCCCCATCATATGATTATTGTTTTGATTAGTGTACCGTACCTTTCACATTCTAATTTTAGTTATTTATATTATTGTTTTTTCTTAGCTTTTATATTTTTGTTTATTGGCATCAATTTTTTATTTCACTAACATGGGATGCTGCTTGAATGATAAGAGGCTTTACTCGATCTCCCGTAGTCCAAGGATTGGTACTGATTCAACCCTACCCGGAAGAATTCACTTTGGGGTGATGGTAATTCTGGCACATATGTTTATTTGAAGCATCTTGTGGTAAATGACAGTCATCAATCACTCCCATGCGCATTTCAAAAAATTGGGTTTCAGATCGACTCGCCCGTATAGAGATCCGGGATCCCCCTAGGCACTCAATCCCCAAATTAAAACATCCAGAATGCTCATTTTAAAGTTACGAGATCTCACTTTAGTGATACATAACTTCTTGTAGCTTCTGGAACAGTGAAAACCTTCTCACGGACATTTCGACAGAAAATTGAGTTTCAGAATGCTCAGGCCTTGCCCGGCTCTTGACGACAATTTTTGTCTGATACGGTGCACTCGGGTGTCCACCTAGATGTGGGTACGATTACTTTTGTCCCTAAATATCCTCCAAAGGTTTAAAAACCCATGAAGCCCTCACGCGGGCACGTTTTGGAGATTCAGAGTTCAGGGCATCACACCAGCGCAGCGGTTTCAGGCGCTCGTTGACATTGAGTTTTCTGATAAAAGATCCATAAGAGTGTTCACTTTTGATGTTATGGGATCATATTTCAATGATACATAGTGTTATATAGCTTACAGATCAAAAAAATCCTTCACCAAGCAATTTCTGCGAAAATTGAAGTTTCAGGGCAAACCAGCGCTTAGGTGTTAGACCCCTGAAGCCTTAGCGCCTAGAGCAGCTCCCAGGCTCTCAAAATTGAGAGCCTAGAAAGTATGCACTAGTCCCTTAACACCTAGCCCCTAGACCCGACTCTTAGGCATTAGTCTCTGGAAGGTAGGCGCTAGAAGCAATCCCAAATTTCATGAAACCGAGCAGGCAAAAATTAAGCGCCAGGCCCAACGCATAGGCGCCCAGACCTAGCCAGGTCCACTTCTTGAGATTATTTTGACCATTTTAATCCATTAAAGCCAAAACTTGAGCTTGGGAAAGGGGGAAAAAGTGTTATGAATAGCACTTAGCCACCTTCTAAAATTATGGGCCAACGACATGCTTCATGAAGGGTTCATGTTGGGTGAGGCTTGGGTCAAAGAGCTTGGGCTCTTTGAAAGGCCTTATCTTAATTAGAGAGTGTTAATCTCACCATTATCACTTTAATTATGGAATTACCTTAACGAACAAAATTAAGCCATAAGTCTAAGCTAACTGAGACATATCTCAAATAAACCCTAAATTTAATTTAGGTCTAACTTAACTTGGACCTAATCTAAAATTAATCAACTAAAATCTAACCAACTTAGACTTGACTTAACCAAACCTTAACTTTACTCCCAACTTAGGTTTAACCTAAATCAAACCTAAAATAACCTAAACTTGACATAGATCTAATCTAACTTAGACTTAACCTCAAAACCAATACAAGTCTAACCCAACATAAACTTGATTCAACCATTCTCTAAGCTTAATCTGATTTAGGTCTAGCCCAACCTAGACCTAATCTAACTTAACTCAAATTTTAAATCTTAAACTTAAACTAAAACCCTAAACCCTAAACCTAGGTCTAGTCTAACCCAACTTAGTCCTAGCCATAAACCCAACTTAACCCAAATTTTAAATCTTATTTAGGTCTAAAAAAATTTAGACCTAACTCAACTTAAATCAACCTTAAACTTAATTCAAGTCTAACCTAATTTAAACATAACACAAATCAACTTAAAATAAACCCAGGACAATATGACTAGCCTAAATAAACCCAAATCATCTTAAAACAAATTTGGGTCTACCCGACCTAATCTAGGTTAACCCAAAATAGCTTAAAATCAATCTGGGTCAACCCAGCCTTACCAGGGCTAGCTCGAATCAAACTTAAACAGAATAAGGTCAACCCAACCTTACCTGGGCTAATCTGAATCAAACTTAAATAGAATAGGGTTAACCCAACCTATTTTGGTCTAATCCAGATTAATTCCAATCCAACTTTCTTAACTAGGCCTAAACATGGGCAAACCCAAAAATCAACTTGAATTAACTCAGGCTAACCTAGGTTAACCTGAAATGAACTAAAAAGTTGACAACAGTAACTCAAGTTAAGGAGTGTTTGACTTCTCAGAAGAGAATAAAGCACACTTGACATATAATACACCATGGAGACAATAGGGGCTGATTAAAAATTTTGTAATAAACTTGAAATACAAAACATAAAACACACTATAAAATCTTTAAAACTTAAACTTAAATCATAAAACATTACATGGTTTGAGAAGGAACTCCAGAGGAGGAAACCCCATGACCACTAATGAGGTACATTCCAATCAATCACGACTAATTAAATTACAAAACCAATGACCCTGAGAAGACAAAACAATGAGATCTTGACCCGACCCTTTCAACATAAAAATAAAATAAAAAAAATAAATTAATCGACTAAGAAATCCTAGACAACCTAAAATTTTCAAACCCTTAAATCCAAAAAAGGCACTAAAATTTAAATTAAATACTAACGAACAAGATCACTAAACACAACTTTAAGCCTACTTCCTGGGTCTATGAAGATCTCTTGGAGGATGCAACTCATGGTTGTTAACAAGAATCTTCCAGTCAGAGTAGGCTTGACCACCTCTCTAGACTAAGTAGATTAGGGAATCTGAAAACATCACGACAATGGAAATCCATGACATGGTTGTCCTAAATTAAAATTGATAATAATCAATATGAACATATTATTTCTCTTATGTTAAAAATTTAGCATAATAAATCTATTTTGCATGACTCCTCGTGATAACCTACAAAATAATGTCTTAGATTTACTTTACATGTTATTAGGGTGTGCTAACGCTATTTTGCAGGGTCGCTAGAGATAAATAAGTTGTTGTAATAACCTAGAACTTTTTCTTCGAGTCTTCTTTTCTTTTGTGTAGTTAGTTAGTGTTGTGGTCAACTGACTATAAACAACTGAACTATCCAAAAGAAGACAAAAGACGAAGTGAAGGATGAACCTCAGCTAAACCATCAACGATAGTGCGGATGAAGTCCGTTGATGAGTCTGACAAAAGTTAGGATTGGTACCCACATCAATTTGTTTGTATTCATTCGATAGATCTGCCTAAACTATAGGCTGATATTTACATCTTTACTTTTTGTCTGAATTACTGGCAGGCTCACTTAAGGACTAAATCTTCTACCCTAACCTAAATAACTTCAACTTAAATTTTCAAAATGATACTCATAACCAAAAATAAATCACATGAATCACTTCATTCAAAACCATAGAAACTTCATACACTTAAACAACCTCGATTGACATCAAATAAAATTGAGCATGAACTCTCTTTTGACTCAGGAATATGAACTATAACATAATCTGTAGACATGTGCATAACATGTTGCTCTTAATCCTTATCTTCAGACCCTCACTCATTGCACGAAAAGGGGTGGTTTGACCCTTGAGAACCATTAGCTTATATAGTGAGTTCTGCCCACGTATACTGATCAACCTTTTGAAACAAACATTTTATGCACTCATTATCAAGAACTTGCATAACCCATTACACAGCCTACTTTATTGATCTTAACACCAATTAAAACCAAACATTAAAGTGTAGTGAAGTATAAAACATTTAAATTTGAAATTCCAAAATATGTTCACATTAGTTTTAAGATACACATACCATACATACCTAAGAAGCTTGATTTATAATCAAGTCTTAAGGCCTACAACAAATAATAAACAACAACCCACCTAGCTTGTATCATCAAGTCCGGTGATGCATGGTTTTGAACGTGATTAGGTGGTTTAGGCGACAACCCTTTTCTGGTAGGGTTGTAAGTCCATTGCATTGCATGTTTTTTCCCCTTCTTTTAGGTTAGGACTCCAAAGTCTTACCTCTCTTGGTAAACTTCACCCTAGGGCTCTAAGGCTGTTCGCCCGATTACGACGTAAATCCTCACCTCTAAACTTCTGCATGATTGTATGTCGTGTAATCCTAACATTCTAATAAAACATCTAGATTAAACATTAAAATTTTTGTTTAAAAATGACAAGTTCAACTTCTTGAGGATAAAGCCACCGTCTTAATCAAGAGTTTTCATAAGTAGCTTTAGTCAAGAAGGCATTTGGAGGGATAATAGCTGATATTAAATGAATCAGTCTTTCAATTTGTATGCATAGAATTCATATGGAAGAGAACTGTAAACCCAGGGCTTATCCTCAAAGGAGATTGAATCCTGTTATGAAAGAAGCAGCAAAGAAAGAAAATTTAAAGTGTTTAGATGCTGGACTTATCTACCCTATTTCAGATAGTGCATGGGTTAGTCCAATTCACTGTGTTCCTAAGAAAGAAGGAGTAACTATGACTGTGAATGAACATAATGATTTAATATCTACTAGACAAGTTACAGGATGGTGAATATGCATTGATTATAGAAAATTAAATCTTGCCACAAGGAAAGATCATTTTCCACTACCTTTTCTCGATCAAATGCTGGATAGACTAACTAGGCATAAATACTTTTATTTTCTGAATGGATATATCAGTTATTATTAAATACAAATAACTCCTAAGGATTAAGAGATAACAACTTTTACCAGTCTTTATGGTACATTTGCTTTTAGAAGAATGCCCTTTGATTTATGTAATGCTCCTACTACATTTCAAAGATGTATGATGACAATTTTTTGTGATTTAATGGAAAAAAGGATTGAAGTCTTTATGGATGATTTTTTAGTGTTTGGAACTTCATTTGACTCATGCTTAGAACATTTATCAAAAGTTTTTAAGCGCTCTGAAGAAACAAATTTAGTCCTTAATTGAGAAAAATGCCAATTCATGGTAGTAGGAGGAATTGTATTGGACATAAAATATCAGAAAAAGGTGTGCAAGTAGATCCTGCTAAAATTCAAGTGATCGCTAATTTACCTTATCCAACAAATGTAAGGGAAATTAAGAGTTTTTAGGACATGTTGGATTCTACAGATGATATATAAAAGACTTTTTAAAAATTGCTAAGCCTTTATGCCATTTACTGGAGAAAGATGCAATTTTCAATTTTGATGAAGAGTGCCTAAAAGCTTTTGAGTTATTAAAAAAAATAGTCACTGCACCAATTATAGTTTCACTAGATTGGGGAAAACCTTTGAACTGATGTGTGATGCTAGTGATTATGTTATTGGAGTTGTTTTAGGACAAATATATGATAAAATTTTTAAAGTAATTTACTATGCTAGTAAAACTCTTAATGAAACTCATATTAATTATACAACAACTGAAAAGAGTTATTAGTAATAGTATATAATTTTGATAAATTTAGATCATATTTAATTAGAACTCTTTGAGTAGTGCATACAGATCATTCTGCTATTAACTACTTAATAAAAAAGAAAGATGCTAAACAAAAACTTATAAGATGGATTCTTCTTTTGCAAGAATTTGACTTTGAAATAATAGATAAGAAGGGGACTGCAAATCAAATTGCTGATCATTTGTCCAGACTTGAGTTAGAAAAACCACTATACTTTGAAAAAGAAATTAATGCACATTTTCCAGATGAAAAACTATTCAATATTAATGAGTGGCGTGTTCTGTTGTATGTCGACATTGTGAACTTTCTTGTTAGTGATATTATACCCTATGGAATGACATACCAACAGAAGAAGAAATTTATTTATGAAGCTAAGACTTATTTTTGGGATGACCTATTTTTATATAAACAAGGAAATGATCTGATTATTCGAAGATGTGTACCTTTAGAAGAGACTTATGAAATCATCCAAAAATATCATAATTCTAATTTTGGGAGACATTTTGGTGTTGATAAAACAACATACAAAATTTTACAATCTGGATTCTATTGACCTACTATCTTTAGAGATGTTAATGCTTATATTAAAACTTGTTATAGATGTCAACGGATAGGCAATATTTCTAGAAGAAATGAGATGCCCCTCAATTATATGCTAGAAGTTAAAATTTTTGATGTTTGGGGATTAGATTTCATGGGACCATTTATGTCATCTTTTAGAAATTTATATTTACTGTTAGCAGTGAACTAAGCATTCAAATGGATAAAAGCTATTGCTTTACCTCGATGTGTTGCAAAATTTTTGACAATGAATATATTTTGTAGATTTGGGATGCCGAGAGTTATCATAACTGATGAGAAAAGTCATTTCAGAAATGCCATGATGGAGAAATTATTAAAGAAATATCATATAAATCACATAATTGCTACTGCTTATCATCCTTAAACAAGTGGTTTGACCGAATTATCCAATAGGTAAATTAAAAGAATTATGAAAAAATCTATAAATCCAATAAAAATGGATTTGTCAGTTAAACTTGACTATGCTTTGTGGGTTTATAGGACTGCATATAGAACTTCTATAGAAATGTCCCCATACAGGGTAATATTTGGGAAAGTTTGTCACTTACCAGTTGAACTTGATCATAAAGCATATTGGCCGATTAACGAGTTCAATTATAATTTAAAAGATGCTGGTGAGAAAAGATTATTGCAATTAAATGAGCTTGAAGAGATAAGGAATGAATCTCATGAGAGTGCTAAGATATACAAAGAAAAAATGAAAATGTTGCATGATCGAAAGATTCTTACTAAAAATTTTTAGCCAGGGCAGCAGGTTTTGCTATATAATGCAAGGTTAAGATTATTTCCAAGCAAACTTAAGTCCAGGTGGATGAGCACATTTGTTGTGATAAAAGTTTATCTTTATGGAGCTGTGGATATTAAAAATTCTAAAACTGAGAAAATATTTAAAGTGAATGGTCATATATTGAAACCTTATTTTGTAGAGGATCAGCGTAAATTTATCAATCAAATGATGTTGAGTCAACCAGAATAAGCACTGGTTACATCGGGCTGACGACGTTAAACCAAACGCTTTGTGGGAGACAACCTATAGTTATCAGTGTGTTTTTACTTTGATTGTTGTTTATGTGTGATTAAGAAAATTTTTGGTAGTATTTTTAAAACTATTATGTGTTATTATTGATTTTAAAACCTTACTTAGTGATCTAGACATGCTAAAATGAGAATTTAGACGTTAAGTTGGCTGGTGCAAAATTGAGCACTGGCGCTTAAGCGCCATATTCGGCGCTTAAGCTCAGGCGTTAAAAACCATGTGCAAAATTAAAGTTCTAGAATGTTTAAACTCCAATTGGTTGACTAAAATGTGTCATTGTAGTTTTAGGACGTTCCTAGAAGTTATTAGAGGGATTTAGTCCTATAAATAGAAGGGTTTTGTGATAAAATTTCACCCCAAAAATATTTTCAGCCCTAAAGTCTAAGAGAAAGAGAGATTTAGAGAAAATTTCTTCATGGGAGATGGATTTGAAGAAAAAGGAAGAGGCCATGAGAAAGAAATTCATTAGTTAAAATGTATAACCGTTTCTTAGCCGTTAGTATTGAAGAAATAGCAGAAAAGATCAACAAAATTGAGACTAGTGTGACTTTACTTGAGACAAAGGTAAATGAAGTTAATACCCATCTAGAGCATATTGGATGGCAATTGAAAATGCAATTTAGTCACACTAGTTATATAGAAGAAGCGGATAAGACGATGTATCTTAAGCAGAAATGGATTGAAGAAGATTGTATCGGAGCTCGTCACCACCGTCTGTTTTATCAACTCTATATTTCGAATTTTCAAGGAGAGACAAATGAAAAACTGGAATTTTTCCCAACAAATGAAGAATGAAATTAAGTTCAGTGTTAAAGTTTGTTTGTTAGGAGTCGTATGTGTTTAGTGTTAAATACTATTTTTGGAGTTTATATTAGTTTGTTAAGTGTTTGTATTTAGGAAAATTTTCTCATCTGAGACTATTTGGAGTGAAAATTAAGTGTTACATGTACTTGTACTAGTTTGTAAATGAATATAAGTGTTTGTTTGTGTGAAAATTTTGTGTTTTTTTAGCCTCGAATCGGATGAGTTATATTGGAGAATTTTCAGTAAGAGGAGAGTAAAGGGAGAGGAAAATAGTCATTTAAGTGTTATAAGACTATTTAGGGGTGGTATACTTAGGCTAAAAGTGCATTTTACTTAAGTTCAAAAATATCAAAAATAGTGCACTGGCGCCTAAGCGCCACATTCTTGCGCTTAAGCACGATGTAACCTGAGAGGCAGAAGCCTGAGCACCACTTATCCGCGCTTAAGCGTCGGTTCATGAAAACCAGTTCGCGAACGGTTAAAGGTGAAAAATAACCACAAAAATTGCCATTTTTACTCTC
Source organism: Phalaenopsis hybrid cultivar (assembly GCA_002079205.1). NCBI lineage: Eukaryota > Viridiplantae > Streptophyta > Magnoliopsida > Asparagales > Orchidaceae > Phalaenopsis > Phalaenopsis hybrid cultivar. Next base: position 277,562 of record JXCR01141774.1, on the reverse strand, counting down.
GTCGTCATCTTCTTTCTCTTGATTTTGCAATTTTGATGTCTAGGTAAAACCTTTCTTGGAGATTTCTTGGTTGATTCCAGCAAAATTTGCTAGATTTGGATTTCTTAAGGTAAGAGCTTCACTTCTATTTAAAAATTTTGGATTTTCACCATGTATTACTGTTCATGGTGGAAAATGAGGACAAAATTATGAAAATTGCATAGAAAGTGTATTTTATGCTTATAGGAGTTAAGTTTAGTAGATTAGACTTTATTTTTGAAGTTATTGTGGAATTTTGTGAAATTTGTAGAATGACCCCAAGAATGAAGAGGAGTAAAGGAAAGACCCCATTTGTTTCGAGCAAGTTTGTGAGTTTAAAAGCTCAGGATCGGTATAGGGATGCCCTACAGTCACAGAAGTTAATTCCTGAGCGTTGTTTAAAAAATCCAGGTGGATCCGTAGAAGAATTGATCGTTCGTCGACAATGGGAAAGATTCTGCTATTTTTCTGTTGTGGATGTTATTTATGTAGTTCGAGAGTTCTATTCAAACCTCCCTGAGGCAGAAGAGGGTCGAGTCATGGTTAGAGGAAAATTGGTACATTTTTCACTAGAGGTAATCAATATGTTCTACCATTTACCACCTGATACTTTATGTTTTTATGAAAACTATAGTCCTACTGAGACGAAATTGGACGAGATTATTTCATATTTGACTATTGGAAGAGGACTTTAGAAAATTACAAATGAGAGGAGAGTCAACTTTTCCACTTCCAAGTTAAGTGCACCATCGAAGGCGTGGCACTACTTTATTTCAGCTCATCTAATCATCTGAGGGAAGTTACGAGGGATAGAGCAATGTTGAATTATTGTATTCAGGAAGGCAAGCTCATCAATATTGAAGCTTTGATCTGTCAGACTATCATCATTTTTGCCATTGCCGCTACTACTACAGGTTTGGGATTTGCTTCATTGATATTTTCTTTGTGTGAGCAGCTAGAGTGAGATATGATAGCTGGGATAAAGTATTATTGCCTTTAAAGCCAATTACAAGTGTGAATGTCGACGTCTGCTGCTTCTTCTACATCTATACTTGTGAATGTCGATAGTTGGGATAAAGTATTATTCAGAGCATTCTATTTTTGGTTTGAGAGGAGGATTTTTACGGAGTTATGGAATGCCGACGTCTGCTGCTTCTACATCTAGACCATCTACCTTGCAAGCTTCTACTTCTAGAGGTGAATCTACTGAAACTCAAAATCAATTATTGCAGAGGATGATGGACAATATCAATTATACTGCAGATAAGGTACGAAGTTTAGAAAGCTTTGCAGATCATATTGATGGGGATAATAGAAGGAAAAGTGATTATGAGGAGAAATTTCATTCATCTTTGGAAAGCCTAATTAGGGGTAACTAAGGAGTGAAATTTCCTTCATATCCCAGATACCCTGATTATGAGCCTGCAGATGTTTGGAATAGTGGTGATTTTGATGATGATGAGGAGGAAGACTGATTTATTTTTATGTTTGTAATATGTGATGAACTATGTGGTTAGAACTTGATACATTTGTATTTGTGTACTTGCTTGAACTTTGTGATGTGTTAGACTTTTGTTTAATTGTTATTATGATGTTTGTGTATTTTATTTTAAATTATAGGGTAGTAATTATTGTTGTGTTGATTATTGTGTTTTAGTTAGTTAGGATTGAACTTATTTCTATGTCTTGTGAAAAGTTGAAAATCTTGCTAACTTTAGTTTTAAACTTTAATTTCATAAAACTGCTATCTTTTATCTTGTTAGTGTGTTTGTTGTTATTGTTGAGATTGTGAAATCAAAGTTAGTATTAGTTAGTTTTTATGTCTGTACCTACTACTTAAAAGTCTAATGAATATCTAAATGTTGAATTAAAATGAAAATGATAGAAAATTGATCAAAAAAATTAATTTTACTCCTGTTTTTAGTTTTATACTTGTATAATTAGGGTATAAAAATTCCTGTAAGTATGTTATTTCATATTTCATTCTTGCTTATATTTATCTGCTGCTAAACTGTTTAATTTTAATAAAAAAATAAGTTTGGGGGCGGAATGAAAAAATATTTTCAAAACTGGAATTTTATTTGTTCTCAAATGTGCTACAAGTGAATTTGATTTTATTTTCAAAATGGAATTTTATTTGTTCTCAAATGTGCTACAAGTGAATTTGATTTGAAAAGAAAAAAAAATTGATTATGTATATGAAGCTGATGCTAAACTATTTAATGTGTTAAAAATTTAAGTTTGGGGGGATGAAAAATATTAAAAAAAAACTTTGTTCTCAAATGTACTACAAGTTGAATTTGATTTGAAAAGAAAAATGATCATGTATATGAAGTTATATTAGGGAAGTAAAATTTTATTATAGAAATGAGCAAGACAATTTAGTTAAAATTCTGAGTAATGAAGAAAAAATTTTAGTTAAAAATTTTTAGTGTAGAAAATGCTAAATATAGTATAACTATCTTTAATAAGAAAAATTGTATTTTCGGAGAATTTGAAAATTTAGACTTTTATTTTTAAAAACTTAAATTTCTTTTGTTAAAAATAATTTTCAAAATTATTATTATATTTATAAGTAAAAGATTTATATCAGGACTTTGCTTTAGGAAAGGAAAAATAAAATTCAAAACCATTAAAGGTCTATCGAGATATAGTAATCATTGGCTGAAAAAGGAAAAGAAAAAGAAAAAAAATGTAAGGGAGGAGAAACTTGAGGATTAGTGTCTAATAAAAAATTGGCTTCACATTTGATCTTTTTGAAGTATAAGAGTTGAGAAACGCTTAAGCTTAGGAATATAATATAGCAAGTAAAATTATTCTTAATAAAAATTTTTAAGTGGAGATAATAAAAGGACTAAATTCTAAATTTGAAAAATCTACAATATTTTTGAATTAAATAGAAACTTATATTTTCATATTTCTTAACATTAAAAATTTCTAAAATTTAACTTGGTCTCATTTACTAAATATTTTTTTTTAAAATTGGAAACTATATTTCTAAATCTAAATAGTAACTCCTAAAGAAACTCATATACATATCATACTTATTTAATTTTTAAAGATTGAAGTGCTAAGTTGGTCTCATTTACTAATTATTTCTTCTAAATTGGACTACTATATTTCTAAATCTAAATTTTAGCTATACATATCATACTTATTTAGTTTTTAAAGATTGAAGTGTCACTTGAGGACAAGTAACATTGTAAGTTTGAGGTATTTGGTTTTTAAAGATTGAAGTGTCACTTAAGGACAAGTAACATTTTAAGTTTGGGAGATTACTTATTTGTGGTTTTTAAAGATTAGTGTCACTTGAGTTAGTTTTTAAAGATTGAAGTGTCACTTGAAGACAAGTAACATTTTAAGTTTGGGGGATTTTGATACTCCTAAAATATATAGTATTTTTAGACATATTTTTATACCTATTTTTGAGATATTGCGCTTTAATAGAAGATATTTGTGTGTTTTTCTTTCAGGTACAAGTAAAAAGATGAAAAATGCTAAAATGAGTGAAAAATGATCAAATTTGGAGTAAAAATATGAAAATGATGCAAAAGAGTTTTGGTGCTAAGAGCCAGATCCGGCGCTTAAGCGCCAGTAAAATAGAGAAGGTCGTGCTAGAGGTCCCGCGCTTAAGCACCAGTAGCGGTTATTAGACAGTTTAATTCATTTTGTCAAATTTTGAAGAGAATTTGAGGCACCTATTGGCTAAAGAGGGTGGTTATCACAACTGAAAATGAAAATATGATTAAAGGACTTGTGAAAGGAGGCATCCTTTGGAAAATATATCGAATTGGGACACATTTTGAAGAGTTACCAATGCACCTCTTAAAGATTTATAAAAGAAGGAAGTTGAGACTTTTTGAAGTGTGCTTGAAAAGGGAGAGTCTTGAGAAGTTCTTGAAGAAGTTCGGGGAGGAATGTTTGGAGAGATTTTTAAGCACCACAAAAATTTACTTTATCCTTTTTGTTTTTAGTATTATTGTGAGAATTAAGAGTGTTGTAAAAGAAAAGAGATTTAAATGAACTTCAAGAGTTTGGTGGAGGATTTGAGATAAGTTTTTATTTTTTGTTTTTAAAGTATTTTTTATTTTAATTGAGACTTCTTATTGGTTTGACAATGATTTCTACGTTTAAACTAAAGTGTGGTTTTTTTCCATTGATTCCGAGTAGTTTTTTTTATCTTTCTCCTTAAAATAATAAGTAGATAAAGTGTTAGATGGAAGTTGTGGAGAGTATTGATCATTAATGTTGAAAGAAGTTGTGATGATTTAATTCCATGCACTTCATTTACTTTTTGATCTGGCCTATTTAGATGTTAAAATTTGTTGTGAGAACATGTAAGGACCGGGCTTGTATTGTCTCAATCAACAATTGAAAAGAATCACATGAGGTTGTACATATGATTTAGTTCAAATAAATAGGAAAATAATCTTTGAATGATGTAGAGTTAGAGGACTTTAAAGTGGCAAGTTAAAGCCCCTAACTTGGTCTTTTGTTTTAGGTTCTGATACGAGATGTTAGGCCCCAGGATGTGGGAATTGAGGGAACTCTAGAGCGAGAGCTATCTTCCCTGCCTAGCCGATCTTCAGAACTATTCAAACTTTAAATTAGCCAATGTTCTTTATAACATCTCTAGTAAGGGTAAAGAATAATATTTCTCCTATTTGACACAACACAATTTGCAAACTTTCACAACATAAATCCTATACTTATTACTGATTCACAATAAGGAGAAAAATATTTTCATATTAAGTGCTTTTCTTTTACATAAACTCAGGTTATCTTTAGAAGTTATTATTGTTTTGTCAAAATATCAAAAATACTAAAAAGATTTGAATTTTAATTACTAAAAAAATATCTGTAGTTTAAGTAATTGCCTTTTTGAAATAAAAAGTTTGTTGATCAATAGTGCATATTGTAAATTTTTCCTTTGGGTTCGATATTCAGGTCTTAATCAAAAAGTCCTATATTACTTGATAACGATACATATACTAGTGTAGTATTACAATTTATATATTAATTAAAAAGTTAAATTCTTATTTTCTCCAGGATCAAATTTTTGGTACTGTTGCAAAGTAAGGAAACATAAGTGAAAAATATCATAAAAGACATTGTTATACAGTTGCATATATATAGTCGGGATCAGCAGCCCAAGAATTATCTTGTTTAATTGGGTTGAATTTGCTTTAAGATTAATTTGTTTGGATGAATTTGAGTGTGTGTGCTTTTGATTATTTTGATTTGATGGTGTAATTAAATGTTTGATTTACTTTATGTTATATGCATGTTATGTGTGCTCTTTGATCATACCAAAGATGTTAAACTAAGTACTTTCTTGGAAGACAACCAAAACTTAGATTAAATTTTCTTGATTTGCTTGATTATTGATGTAATTGCTAGTATATTGTGTTTGGCATGTTACTCTCTAATAGTTGGTCTAATTGCATGATTTAACTTCGGTAGGTATTAAGCTTGGTAATAAATGATCTTGTCTTTTCTTTTGCTTCTTCTCATGTTACAGCTTGTTATTTTGTAATGAGCATGTGATCAATTGTATGTTTATTTTTTTTTCTTATTATAGTTAATTCATGCTTGTTTGTATTCATTGTTTTGTGTTTACTTTCATGTTCTACCCTGCCATGTTACTTCCTTTGTTTCCCGTTGTTCTTTGCATGTGTAGTGTAAGAGAAAGTCCGAGGGAGAAATATTTGTAAAAATTATATCGTAAGATAAATCTTGAATCTAAATTGTAGAATTCTATTAAAAATTTTAGATTTAATTAGGGTTCAAGATGATGTTTAGAAAGGTGAAAGAAAGATGGTATGGATAACATGAACATTTCATTAAGTATTGAAAGTTGATAGTAACTCCCTAACGAATGACATCAAACCAAAATTATATTATCTTCTATTTAAGAATTCCTAAACGTTAACCCACCCATTAAATATAAGTAATTTAATAACTAATCACTTCAAATAATTTAGTTCTTAGTTATTATCTATCGAACCTTAATATTTTGAATTATGCTGGGAGATAATTGAGAATTGGCCTAAGAAAGAGTTGATATTCAAAACCATTGAATAATAGCTTAACCAAATATATTAATCCTTTATAAAGAATAAGTAAAATAGTAAAATCATGAGAAAATGAAAATTATAGAAAGCTTTAGCATAAAAGAAAAATATTTTAAGGAGCTTTAAAGGACAACACTAAAGAATGAGTTGGTATTCAAATTGTCGACTGGTTGTATGTAAAAACTTTCTTTTACTTCTATGGTGATGGTAGTGTATTTATTTTATTGTAAGAAAATATTGTTTACAATGCTTCTTTTTTGCTATTGAGTGGTGAATATCCCTGAAAGAAATTATCTTTTAAAGGTTCAAAAAAAAATGAAAAAGAGAAGCTTGAGGATAAGCTTGAATTTTAAAATTGGGATGAAAAAGTTAAAAACTCAACAACCTATTTACTTTGAATTCATAATACTAATTTTCAGGGGATGATAATTAAATTAGCATTATTTGAATGATTAATCAAATTAAATTATAAATATTTAAAAAATAATCTTTTTTTAGTTAACCAAACATAAGTGATTTAGGGAAAATCATATAAAAAGAGTGTTAATACAAGCTATGTGTGAATATAAGGGGTTTCTAAGAAAATTCAATTTTAGGAAGATGTTTATGCATTTTGAATAATTTATTTACCTCTTTGTTAGAGAACCCTGAGAACCTAAACTTAAGTCTACCATTAATTTCCTTTGATTCTAACTTTAGGTATTGAAATACTTGAGGTTAAGTTATGTTTAAGTTTGAGATTATCTGATAAGTATCCCATATGCATATCAATTTTATGATATTTTTATTTCTTTTTATGTATCTTTATGATTTTTATGGTATTGTTGGTTATACATGCAGTGTATTGGGCAACATGGAGAGCGAAGGATATGAAAAAAGTTGAAAATGGTTAAAATTGGGTTGAATTGCCTAGGATCCAGTCTTGGTCTCCTAGGCTCCCAAAACCAGAGACACAGACACCTAGGTGCCATTTCTAGGAACCCAGGTGCCCAACATAGAGAAACATGCATCATGGCTCCAGATTATGGTGCTTAGGTTCCCATACCTATAAGATTATTCTTAAAACCTTTAATTCACGTTGTTTGGAGCTGTGAAGAATAAAGTCTCAACACAAAGAATAATTAGGGGCTTCTATTCAACTACAGGGAGTCTTCCCAAGAGGGGAGCCTTCTCCTCCAGTGTCATCAAGCCAATGGTCTCTCCGTTGTTTTCAGCAGTGAAAAGTGTAAAAGAGTATAAGAGATTGGTAAAGGTGTGTGAGAAGATTCGTGAGGTACAAGTAATATTTATTGTATGTGATCTACTGGTGTGGATAATGAAGAAAGATCTGTTAGATTAGTGACTCAATTGGTTCTATTTTTCTAACTTATGCATTACTGTGTTTTGTTAAATAAAATATTGATTTTGCTGTTACGAAACATGGAGTAGATTCCCTTGTTATCCTCTGATTTGATAGTTTAAGAATTTTGTGTTTAACATGTATGTTGTGATTCATTGAAGTTATATAGTGATGATGAGTTAACTTTTGTTCTTCATCGACTTTTAATATGACCGACTATTATGTTAAAATATTTTGTGGTCTACTTGTGCTAGGGAGTAGGTTAGTGGAACATATTAGGTTAACTCACACTGACTTGTGAAAATAGGAATATTGCTGCTAGGATTGTACAATCATATAAGGAAATAAAAGATTTTGGGATATTGACTTGATTTAGGAGACAAAACATGTTTGATTTCCATACCTTCTTAGTAGCTCTAGAAGGGTTAAGGAGTTTTGTTCTGATTGTCACCCACATATTTATCTAAAAATTAAACCAAAATTTATAAGATACAATTCAGGGAAAAATCTTTGACATGATAGAAAACCTTAATAATTCTAAACTAAGCCAATTAGGTTTTTGCAAAAATTACGAGCAGTAACTATAAAAAGGCCCAAACAATTGAAAGTTCTTCAAGCTAGACTTAAAAAAAATAAGATCAGAGCTTTTCCTTAGTTGGAAAGTTGATATGTTTTATGTGAAATCGATGCACGGGGTTGTAATCCATATAATACTTGATTAACATACATGATTGCTAATGCTTCAGAACATTTTGGGCGTATCATTTTCTTTGACAAGCATTACCATGTTAGTCACCTTCATCAACTTGTTTTGAATTTTCTATTACTGCTTACTATTCCCAAAAGTCTCCATATTATCATGGTGTTCATCATTAGGCATATCACATTAAGCTACACCATGTGCATGCAAGCTTTTAAATTTGCATAGGAGAGTCAAAAGTTGACTCGACACGCCAACACGACTCGAAAAATTCAATTTAGGGTTGACCTGAATATTTTCGAGGTTGGGTTAGGCTTTGAGAATTCAATACATAAAATTTTTTGGTTGGATTCCAGTTTAACACTAATGTGACCCACATAAACACGAAAAAATTGGTTGTACTCTAAACACTTATACCATTGTTGTCATGCGAATATAATATTTTTTTTAATTTGCCTATTGTTACTTGTTAAGTGTTAAAAGTATAATTTTTAATTAAAAAAATTGAGCTGGCATGCTAAACGGGTCGGGTTCGGTTTAACCATGTCTAGGTTGAGTTTGGTTCAGATTGAGTTTTTTGGCTTATTTATTATTCGTGTCAGGTTCAGGTTGACCTGATTTTGGTGGGTTATTTTAGAAATTCGAACTCATCCCTTTGACCGAAATTTACATCCATAAATTTGCATTTGCATAAAATTATAATCACCTTCATTGTCATTTTGTTCTCATTGAAGACCATGTCTTCACTAACGAAGCATTTTTCATCACAATGTTTCATACACTATAAAAAAAAAGATTTACATACATGTCACTCAAAACTATATATTTTACTTATTTAAGACCCTAAACTTTAATATAACAAAACTACCTCCATAAACTTGTCCCTTTATCAAATACACTTTCATCATCCCATCAGAAATGCTTACAAATCATTTTTGGAAAACATTAAAAAATAAAAATTAGAACAAATAAATAAAAGGAGGAGTCAACATATATCTACTGATTAATGATAGTTAAGTCTTGGATACAGAAGCCGTACAAGCAAGGCCTTTCCGAACCTAAAGGTTTTACAGGAGCTGTCACTAGTTGTTTAAATTATAAGTATTTCTTGATGTAAAGTTTATGAATCAGCTAATACATTGTAAAGCATGAATTACGAAGGAAAAAAAAATTCAAATTAAGAATGCTGTCGATATCCTTAAAGTTACACTGAGATTGAAGATGATGATGTCTAATGCTGATCATTCAATACAGTTTCATAATATTTATAAAAAAAAAACCATAGTGAAGTACATGAATAGGCTCTATGCCTTGGACATAATACTAAGATTGCATAAATGTGGAGAAAGGAATGAATCTTCAAACCTCAGGACATGCTCTTGATATTATAGATTGATTGTCTTATATTTATTTCTTCGTGAAGGACATTTGACCATTGTTTCTTATATCTTGTATGTGTCATTCTGAAATTGTACCATGATTTAACTCTCAAAGTTAAGGTTAAATTTATTTCACAAACACTTGGCATGAGGAATGGTAAGAACCATTGAAAGATTATTTTGAGCAGAATTTCCCTTGCGATAAATTCATTGAGATTAAATTTAAAACTTATAGAAGAATTTTTAATTAGAGTGTGTGTAAAGTAGTCATCTTTTCTCTACATGTCTGGCAATCGTCCAATCTGAACAGGTGTGTAGTAAGCACCATAATTTTTTTTTTCTTGGCGGTCCTCCAATTCATATAACTTTGCAGGCTAAGAGATGTACCGCTACAAAAATTTTGAAAAATTTCATATAAGTGATTGAACATGATATTAAAAATAATATACTTGTTCAAAAGATAAAAATAATGTTCTATACATTACATAAATTTAGTTTATTACCACCGTCGATAATAACCGATAAAACATAGGTAATATATTTACTGACAATTTAGCTGCGATAAAGTTGACGTAGCAAAAATGCTTGTCGGTAATTAAATTACCGACGGATTTAACAACGGGTAAAAGAGTACTATAATCGTCACTATAGATTCAAAAACTTTTCATGTCTAACCTCAGCGTGACCGTCAGTTATATAACCGACGAAAACATCCATATGAAAGGTGTTCCAATTTCATAAGAAATGTGTGTTGGTCTATCGGTAAACTGTTGCCAAACTGTTGGTTAAC